>VXAV01000166.1:125431-145545 GCA_013399715.1 Alectura lathami | reverse complement strand
ATATTTTAAAAGAACAACCAAGATCTAGGTGATTTAGACGGCTAATTCATATTTTCAAAATATTTATTAAGGAGTCTAAATCTACTGATTTTCAGGATTGCAAAACCAATGCTCCTCTTTCCATTATTATTCAGCTTTGGAAGCTCCTCCATCTATTTTTGCCAAATAAATCTGTTGTGCTCTGAGTTTCATGCAAAAAAGCTTTTTAGTTTTATATTTCAGAAAGTACTTTTTGCAATGAAGTTACTTTGCATGAAGTGAGATTGCTTTGCAGTGAGGTTACTGAGCCCATCATTTATTCTTCAGATTGTTCCTCATCCTGTAAGTACAGAGAGCCTCCACTGTTCAGAGCAATTGCCCTGAGCATACTGGCAGAGAGGACATTCTGAAAAGCAGTGGTTACTCCAAAAGTAATCTACAACCCTTATGCTAAATGAGAACAGATAAGGAAGTATTGCTCTGTTCCATGGGGAGAATATATCCTGTGGATGTATCAGTATTTCCACAGAGTCATTATTTCCATCCAAATTCTGCACAGTATGAATGTAGAAATATTACAGTGGAATACTTCAGGATCGAAATTCTGAATTTTGATCAGTTATGCCTACAAAGCTGGAAGAACTGCTTGTTTTGGAAAAAAAAAAAAAACTGTCCTGCTTGTCCCACCTCCAGAATTCTCTGAAGCAGATATAATTTCTCCCAGGAATTATATAAACTGAAATTTTTACTTTGGAAGGATGGAGGGAAAGGTCTGTTTATTCAGTAAATGTCTTTTTAAAGACTGGTCTTTAAGATAGTGATAAGGCATGAGGGGAAATTTTGTACAATTGTGTCTAAGAAAGGACAGTTAGTATAGAACTGGATATTAGTATATGAGAATATGGGAAAACAGACAGAAAAACAAGTGTTGCTTGGGTACATTTACATGGAATCATAAGGAAACCAGTGATAGAATTCAGGAAATAATTAATCACTGGTTTGACCATGTCTGCAGCTCGAACTTGGTAAATAAGTGACTTCTCAAGGTGAGGATGCCAGAATGGCATTTTTAACAGGATACTGACTGTTACATTAAACGGACTTTGTAGGCTCATGCCTCTTTTAAATACCATGGTAAGAAATTGCTCGGGTATCATGGCATTATGTTTTGTCAAAACGTTTTATGAAAACAGCTAATTATTTTCATTAGTCTGACTCTGAGCTGAAAAACTGTTGATTGCAATTTCATTTAATTGTTACTGGTAGACAATGATAACTTTAGGATTACTGTCCTCACTCTTGATAGGATTTCTGTTGTTATAGTGATGATGTTTCCCAAACATTGTCTTGAAAAAAAAGCTAGGGTCATCACCAATATGTAATTATGTTCATGAATTATGACGGCCTCAGTTTGCCTTCCTGTAGTACCAATGGAAGACCTGTGTGCATACCCAAAATAAGGTAAGAGTCTTTGATAGCCCTTACAGTAATTATAGTAATTAGAGAAGTATTAGGACAGCATCATTACTTTATAACCTTTGGACTGACTATTTTAATAGTCCATGTGCTAGGACAATATTTCCTCTTATTTTAGTGAGTAATGACTGTTAGAGTTACATAGGAAGAGAATGGCTTGAGATAGCGTATGAGTGCACCCGTGGCTGAGCAGTGGTGGAACCCATGCCCAGTCATCCAAAAATACCAGTTTCAGGGCATGGCAGCATTTATTTTCTTTCATAGATGTGCTGGATGTGAAAAATAATTTCTGAGAAATTGGAAGAAACTCAGGAAATAAAGGACATTTTGCATTAGCTGCTGTATTAAACTCTGTAAGTGCCCGAGTGACACCATGTTTATGCTTTGCAATCATAACTTTTTTCATTTTGATTTCTTCATTTTGCTTTTCTTTCAGTTCACATGCTTACTGAACTTAACATTATTGACTGCATCCATTTAGATATAAGTTAAAATGAAGAGTCATCTTGTTTTTCTATTATATTGGTTTTGTTACCTTTGTGGGGTGTATGTGTACATATCCACGCACAAAATACACTATAATTTTGGAAGATGGAATGAGTCCATTTTGTTCATTTCCTTCTCAATTGATGGTGTTAAAAAGACTAATCCTGAAGATTGGCATCAACGTTGCAGTTGGCCCTCGTGACACTTCAATCACAGATTGAAGTATCAGATTCTGTTGTACGAAAGGCAAAGAAAAGGAAAGTACAGAGCCTGGCTTAGAGAAGGATTTAAGATATGCGCACTCATGAAGAGTTAGGGTGTCAAAGCACGCTGGATAATTCTGGAAGGGCCTGGTAAGCTGCAAGGCAGAACTGAATTCAACAGTTGTGTGCAGACCCTGATAGCTCAAGAAATTCCAGTTGCAAAATTGTAGAAAAGGAGTACGGTTTCCTTTAATCATTATGGAAAGCTCTGAGAGGCAGAGGTGAAGGAGAAAGGGGCAGGCTGGTCAGTCCAGGCACTAATTAGGGTCAAGGTCCGTTGAGGAAGTTAATGAGTTTCTAAATAGCCAACTAGCAGATGGTAGGCAGCAGAAAAAATAGCCTCTGCATCCTGCTCTTATCTATGCCCCAAAGTAAGAGTGACCTTTAGGAGAGAGAGCTAGACAAGTTTTGTAGTCAAAAGTCTTCTAGCAGGAAATATCGGCATCTGATGTAAAAACATCTTAAACAACATGACAGAAAACGTAAACATATTTTTAGTCTGTCGAGATTGGCGAAGATTTACATGCGTATCTGTTGAGCCTTGCTGCAATGCTCAGGATAGGACATTTTGACTGATCTTAGCTGTTCTGGTCTCTCTGACCCTGCATTTGGCTATGCTTCTGAAAGGGTCTGGCATGAGTACTCCTGTTTGCACTTCTCCCCCATCTTTGTGTGCTAGATAGCTTCTGCCATCTTCCTGACCTTGCTGGGCAAACATTGCACTAACACAGCTTTTGCACAGCATTCCTTCGTTTTTGAAAAACATCAAAAGGCAAAAGAAATACAAGCAGGTAAGTGAATAAGAAAATAGAAATAAGGTGGGAGGTCGTCAGGTCAGTACAAACACCAGAAAATTACTGTGAAGGTGTGTGTATGGTGCTGGGAAGATACGTTGTCCTGGATCAGGACCTAGGTGCAAGCCTGGTGGCGTGTGTGTTCGGTTGTGGGTGTTGGTGCACCCATGAGCTAGGCACTCACCTGCACATAGCTGAGTCAACAGTGCAGCAACAGTGAGGATTTACTCACTCGGGTTCTCTGCTTTAGAAGGGTCTGGGCTTTCTGAACCACTTGCACAGTGCACCTGATTTCATCAATTTTGTTCCCCACAGGGCTGTATGCTATTCACATCTTATGGGTACTTAATAACATGCAAGGGTTAAGAAAAATGTTTTATCTGCTGTAAGATTCTCTTTCAATTTCACCACCTTACTGCCTGATGGATCGTGATCAGGAAAGACCAGTGCATATCTTCCAAGTTTGAAATGTTTGTCATTCCTGTGGTGGCTCATTTCTGACTAATGTCTTTTCTAATCACCATTAAAGTAACATTAATATAGCATCCCACACTATCAATTGAGTGTGATTCCAGGCCTGTAATTAACTCTGCAGTGTTTGGAAGTGAGTAGTATCCACCACCTGCCATTCCTGTGCTGAATTTCAACTTCCTGTATGATTCTTATGGAACTGAGGAGTTTAAAAAAAAAAAAAAAGAAAAAAAAAGCAAGCTTTAAACTGAGAAATTTCTTGATCAAATGTTTCCTGTGATGTGGTTGCATGTCTTCTGCTCTTCTTGTTGAAACACCCTACAGCAGTGGCTTAGGTTTTATGATCCTAGCACTGTAGGCATTAACTGGTTCTGAATCAAATTGCCTGCCACATTCTCTTTGAAAAAAATCTCTCTCCCGTCTGTAAACCAGGGAGCTATTTATGTATTTGCGGATTATGCTCTGCTGTTACGTGATGGCAGTTGTTTTGTCATAGATTTAATGGCCTAAGGATACTGCTTTCCTTGTGTCATGGTCATCATCCTCTTGTAACTGCTTTTTTATTAATTTTGGCTCAGGAACCTGGTAAGTGGAGAGAATGCCTCAGTGCCAGCACCTGTATAAGCTGCTTATCTAAAAAGGATACAGCTGACTCTATGGACATAATTTCATGAACTTCAGAATTGTTCCCTTTAAAGTAGCAAATGAAAGGGAATTGCCAATGAGTCATGTGTTGTTTGCCTAGTGCCAAGGAAACTGATTTATACTGTGTTATTACTGTGTTATTCTTGCATTGCACAACAGATCAGCTTCAAACATAAACACATTGAGTAGCCCATGGATAGGAATAAAACCTGCTACATTCAGGTATACCTACATGCCAGCCCTGTCACACACAGGAAATCAGAAGTCGTGCGTAGTGTCTTTGGACTGTTCGTATTCTGGTGGTAGTACTTTGGTGCAAGTTTTTTTGTAGTTTTTGTTTGTTTTTGTTTGTTTGTTTGCTTTTCATGTGGCTGCTTCACATTTGATGGCAACTTGAAGAAGTGACTTGAACAGAAAATTTTGGACTTGTTTTGTAACTCATCAAGCTCACTGAGGTCTCTGTTTATTTCTGAGCTCTGGGTGTTGGTTTAATCTTTTGGGAGACATAATTTCATCTTGGCTTTCCCACCAGGATTCAGCAGTTAAGGTACGTTTGTTTTTGTATTAGCTATGTATTTTTTATTATTATTATTTTACTTTTTTAAGCTGTAGAAGACAGAATCACTTATGTTCTGTGATTGAGCCCCTGTGTTTTCATGTACAACAACCTCCTGTTTCTTGCAGTTCCTTGTGTTCAGACTGGAGGCACTCTAAAAACTTTGGTGTAGGGGAAAGCCCATCTCCAGGCCTGTGTGTCCACTTCAATGGTTTCTGCAGTGCCTTGGACTTCTCCTAAGGCTCACTTGGTGATTTGCACAATGGTTTCTGTAAAAAGAACTTTCAAGTTCCAGCTGGGGACTACTCATAATCAAATGCCACTACTGGTTTTAACAATCCTCAGAGAGTGCTGGTAGGGTTAACAATTTAGGAGCAGGTTCTGCCATCTGTGTTACAGAAAAGTAGCCAGCAACTCATGCAGTCTTGCACTGATTGACATCTTTGGCTTTATATTAGCTTAAGGACAGTGTTAATGACATCATTCCACGCAATTTCTTTTTAGTGGTCTTTAGAGGGATTTCTCATGTTTGCAGTCACTCTCTGGGCTGTATTTAAGCAGTGCCGCAGGGACAGAGGGCAGCCCCCGGGCACAGAGCAGCTGGGTGATCACAGGCACAGCATATCGCCCTGTGCCTTTGGCTGCCCTTCAGCCTCTGCCTTGTATTTTTAGCCTGCAGTCTCCTTAGTGGAAGAATTGTCTCTTCTTACTATATTTGTAGCACATGGAGAAGAGTGGGTGGATCAGCAGTGCTGTCCAATCTTCCTCTGGTCTGTAGTAAAAAGTATATATTCAGAAATGATTCCTTAACTGTGATTAACGAAGACTTGTATTTCTGAGCTTGTACATGACAAGGCCCCGCTCTTTAAAGGAATTTGTCTGATCTCTTTCCTGGCTTGATGTCTTTGTCATAACAGGTGCTTCAAATCACTAATCTCCTGCAGTCCGAGCTGGTATTTATTACTATTCAATGTCAGATCCTCTTGCCTGGCAAAGCAGAGCATACCACACAACCTGCAAGTTCTGCTGGTGAGCATAATTAACTATAGATCAGCAGATTACCTATAATTAACTCCATCCCAACTAGATATTGGAGATCTTCAGTGGGAGGATAATGTCTGCTCCAAGGACTGAAACAACCCTGCAGGGAAGATGGGAGCCCAGCTGCAATGTATGGCTGGAATGGGTTTGAGCTGGTTAAAGCTTTTGATGTTCAGTCTGAAGTAGTTTAGAGTTTCACATTTTGAAGCCCAACTTTGCCTACCTAGAGCTGATCCAGGGGGTAAATACAAATACCCAAGGGGATTATCTATATCTATGTATATCTATACACGCTCCTCAATTACTCAGTTTGTACTCTACTTGCCAACTGGGATGAGGCTTATCCTGCCCAGCCCTGGAAGTCAGTGGTTTGCCTATATTTGGGCTAGCCACCTGAAGCTAATTTTGTGCTCAGTGCAGAGAAAGAGGCTCCTTCAGAGCCTGTTAGGAGCAATGCATCTGAGTGTTCAAGTCATCTGCTTTGGAATCAGATGAACTGTGCCCTAGAAATGAATGTTTCTCTCCAGAGTGAGGTACAGATATAGATGTCGAAGCTTAGCTGGATGTCACTCACCCAGTACATTTGCCCTTCGGTCCAGGTCAGCTTTTCCTTAGCCTCTCAGTAATCTCCTAGTATTAGAAGGACTAAATAGGACTTGGGGCAATTTTTTTATGTTGTAGGAGGCACAGAGAAAGCAGACAGAAAAGCAGAGTGTGGCAAATCATTGTGTAACTTGTTTGGACCTAAGTGTCCATTCGAGTTTTGCATTATTAATGCTTTTCTTTTTTTTTTTTTTTTTTAAACACTCAAGTGGTCGCCCCTTCTGAGTGTATTTGAGCAACACCTGCACTCATAGGCTTTTTAGTCTCTTGTAGGTCTGGCACATGGCCAGGGAAAGCGAATCTCATCCCCCTTTGGGCTAGAGCTGTGGTGACAATGTTGTTATGACTATATGCACTATTAGCCCAGCCGGTTACCCTGATCTAGGCTAAGAACTCACAATGTTTTTCTTTGTTGCTACTTCAGACTTTCTCACCTGATTAGCACCAAATCTTTTCCACTCATCTGAATATCTACTAATGAAACCATAGCAGCAGCTGGATTTCCCAGAGTATTGGTATCTAATACACTAATTTCTTGACGGGGTAAATTTAAAAAGATGTAAAACCGAGTCTTCTGATTTGGAGTGAGCTGTCTCTACACCCTTCCCCCACAAGTGACAAATCTGTATTAGGATCACTTTTGTGACTTGAAAATCAAAGTGAAATGTCTGTGAAAAGAAGGAGCAAGGCGATACACCTGAAGATGAGAATGATGGTCAAGAATACAGGAATACGGTAGGCAAAGCTAATTTCATACATATCTGGGAGGTTATATAAAAGCAAAAAGAAAAGATTCCATAATGAAAATGTAAAGAAAAGAAAAAGGCAAGTTAAAAGTTCACTACTTAACATAGAAAGAGATCAAATAACAGATGATAAGAAAGTGAAATTATTCAAGGCATTCAAACTGGAAGTTGTATCCAAAAGTTTAGCAAAAGTAATTCTAATCATGTGGTAAGAGGTTATGTCAGAAAACAGAAAGAACAGGTTAAAGAATATTTTAGAGCATGTACGTAAAGAGAACCAGAACCTGAAAAATCTGCATTGGAATATTCAATGAATTAGCAAAAGCACTCAGTGAATTGTTAGTTATCTGGGGTAGTCATGGAAACTGGAAAGACAGCACACTTCAGCCTTCTGGATGTTATTCATGAGCAGATTTCCACCTCCATTGAGTAGTGAATAGTGAGCCTAGTTTTTCCTTCCTCTTATTCATGCATAGACTTCTTATTGCCTTTTATGGTCCTTGCATCTTGCACCTTGCATGTGTATGTGCAATGCTGTCTCTATATACAGAGAAGAGAAAAAGTTAGTTTGTGTTCACAGATTTATCCAAAAGATTTCTTAAAGAGAAAACTGAAGTGCTCGCCTATTCAGAAATATCATAGGGAGACCTGAAAGATACATTTCAGTGCACGACCTTCTATCTCAAGGTTTCTATCAAGATGCACTATGCCAGGGAGGATGTTGCACAACGTATAGCCTAGCCAAGGATCCTGGCACACTTTGGAGAACGAGGACAGGAAGTATACAGGAGTACAGCTCTCCTGAAATGACATCACTGATAACACACTGTCAAACTGAGCTGATACTCAATCTCCATAAGCCAATACTGCAGTACTTCTAAGCTAGTATCTTTACCATTCAGTCACTGATTCAGTCAAAAATACTTAGAATTTTGGATGAAATTAGATTTGAACTACAATAAAAATTCCCATAAAGGCTAGCTTTGTATGACACTTGCCATCTCTCACACAAAAATAATCTTACCAGTTCTAGTGTAAGGCATTATTAAAACCTATTAAGCACATTTTAGAATTAGTTGGCTCTTAGATCTGGCTACGTCATGATAAGGTTAGTGTATTAAATTAATCTTAAAACTCAGACTGGTTGCAGTTGAAATAACCCCAATGATATTTCAGCATGGAGATGTGAGAGGTGGAGACCGTAACTTCCAGAAGGCATTTGAATAGGTGAACTGTGTGAAACTGTCTAGCATTGTTGCCATCAGTTCCAGCCTAAGCCCTCCGTTTTTTACACGAAGCGCAAAATGACACTGGTAAAAATAGTAACTTATTAAATACGTGCTGAGAACTTCTTTGATTGTATTGCTGCAGTAGTCCTGCTGCAGAAGGTCTCTTTGGCATCTGGAATTTCATGGCATTTTCTTCTTGTGTTTTTCCCTCGGTACCTTTATCGGTCACAGGTTTTCCATTATGAGGATTTTGTCTAGGTATCTACAACACATTGTCATGACTCTGGAACCAAGAATAATAACTAGAAGTTAGTTTAGAAACTAAATGATTTTAATGACTTTTTTTTTTTTTTTTTCAAAGGCATTTTGCAGATGAAATCTAAAGCAAATTACTGATAACTAGGCTCATTGAGTGTGAACATGTATTGACATCAATAAAATGATGGGAGACAGTAACGTCTTGTGACAGAAGGCTGATAGGAGATGAAAAAGAAATATTTAGATAAAACTAGAATACTAGATGCTTTAAGGGAAAAGAGGTCAACATACTGAAGACGTAACTTTCCTTGCCAAACATTGTCCAAACACATTATTACTTTTGAGCAATCAAGCCTCGCTTATTTCTCCTGGCTACCAAGGCCTGTGAAGCTGTAAAGGCCGCAGGGGCGATGTCACGGCTGTTTGTTTAACAAAGCGTCAGTGGCTCAGACGTATCTCCCTCTTGCAGGAATTAGCATTCAGCAGTCTTAAGGGCCTCTCCAAATAGCAGTTAATTACCTTTCCCAACATCCTACCAGGTAGGTAAGTGTATCCGAGATAACAGTAATTATAAAGATGTCAATACTTCCTGGGTGTAAGGTATCATGTGGGAATTGTAAATGATTGTATGGAGAAGAGCATCGTTCCCTTATTTGTGCCAAAGCAGGTGCGTAGATGTTATGGACTCAGGGGCGTATAATGTGTTAGCCAGTCAGCAGTGGCTACTCTATGGGAGAAGCAACAGGTGACACCCAGCCATCAGCCCAACCTTATATCACTTGTGGCAGATGTTGACCCCACCTGTGTCCCATGCAGAAATCTCGCAGCTGGCTTCAGGAAAGTAACAAGATCCTATAAATATATCTTGGAGATAACTTCTAGATGCATGTAAACAGGTATGTTTTTCTTCCAAATTAATTTCAGGTATAAGTCTGCATTAAAGCCTGTTCTGATAGCCTAACTTTGAAAACTTAAAATAGAATTTTAGAAGTCTTGTTATGAAATACATTTATCTTGACAGCCATAGCTTAAGAGCATTTGAGAAGAAGCTGCAATGAGTCAAACATCAGTTTGTCACAGCTATTGGTTCATTTCCAGTGAAGCCTCCAAGATGGGAATTCTTGATGTCTTTTTTGGTAGCACAAATGGTTTGGGAATGGGGCTAGGTGTTGATTTATACAGAAGTGGTTGATAAACACCTTCTCCTGAGCAAGCTTGTGAAGCCAGTGTGATGATCTGTTCTGCCTCAAACTTCTAGCCTGAGATAACCCGTATAAACTCTCCACTCTATTTGGACACTGTAAGAATAGCTGTGTTCCTGTGTATTCAGGCACAGTAAGGGGAGCCATATAAATGCCTCAGCAAGGCAGATAAAATAGCAGAGGGCAGAGATAATCCCTGGCACGTCTCCTGGGTACTTCCCTCTAAATGTGAATCATGCCTCCTCCAAGGAGATTTGATTTATGCCCCTGTTCATGGCCATGCATTTGGCAGCACTGGTCAGATGCGGTAAGGCACTGGCTATTTTGTCTTTTTATACAGGCAGAAGTAGGAGTGGGAAATTCATGGTTTGTGGGTCTCCTACAATGGGCAGAGTGAAACAAATTGTTTGGGGCAGAGCAGCTTAATTTCTTCATTAGTTATTTATTTATTTAGAGTTGTGACCTGCTTTACAGCCATCTTTTTGTGTGTTCCTTTGTTGTTACTTTTTAATCAAGGAAGGAAAATCCACAGTTAGATCTATAGAATGATGTTTCCTACCTATCTGTGAGTTAAAGCAACACAACTGGGATATTGTGGATGACAGACAATTCTGGAATACCAGTACAAAGAAGCATTTTAAAAATTAAGAGAGGAAGGTAAAAGGAATTCAGAAGATGGTAAATAAATCCTTCATCACATTTTCCTAGATTCTTCTGTACTCATAGGTCCTTAGTTTTTATGCAGCAGTTCACCACGCTATAGAGATAAAACAGCACTTTGCCAACAGTGGTATGAATTTTGCAAGGGAGGAAGGTAACTTATATGACATGTACCAGCCTCCAAAGTGTAGTGGAAACCACTTAGGAAACTATTTCATTAATTAAAAAAGATTGTTCCTGACTGACATAATTACAGTGTTTTCAGGTATGACTGAATTGGATATAAGTGTAGCAAAACATATTTAGGAGAACACCTTGTTCAAGAAAAACATCTTTTGGTGATTAGTTCACTTTTAAGGGCTTTGACAAATGGACTTAGCTTTAGTTAGGGAATAAATACACCTGTGCTAGATTTGAGAAAGCTGCAAGGCCCTGGCACCACCAGGACAGGCTCACACACCTAACTTGAAGCATGTGAACAGGGAGTGCAAGAAATGGAAATGGGAGGAGAGAGGCCCAAGTAACCACAGTGCACAAAAATATGTTTGCTAATGATCTGTTTGCTTTAGACCAAAAGTTTATTATTGCAGCCAATAAAGATATGAGCCGAATTGCACATACATTTTGTGTCAGCATTGCTCAAAGTTTGTATTGTCAGGCTTTGAAAGATGGGAATTTTACAATGAAGTGCCACTTTCTGGCAGACTGTGCATTAAGGCTTGCAGGTGTACTATCTGCTTACCAGCCACAGAAATTCAGAGCATCTCTTGAGATGCATTTAGCATGGAAAAAAAACTGTCTGCAGGTAGAATTTGCTTTCTGGCATTGCTTTGACTGTTACCCAAGATCCTGTCTGTGCCATGGATTTTCATCTGTTGGTGGTGTTTGCGCGAAGTTGTGTAACTGCTTCTTAATGCCTGTTACGAAAGGATGCACAGATTGCAGCGCCATGAGGTACCCTGCACAAATCACAACTGATAGTGTGAGCTGGGTTTCAAAGGTTACTCTTGCTTGAATTAATTTTACACTAATTAAAATTGTCCCTACATAAACTAAATGCTTGTTTAATGCAGAAGGCCAGTACGAGCTCAAGTAGGCCCCAGAAAGCACGTGGCTGTGGTTGCCCTCTAACACGGTACATGTTATACGCCAGTCATGGCATAGAGGTGTGTGACACAGCTCTCCTGGTCTGGGTAGGAGTTTTGCCACTGACTGTGGTGGTGCCATGATTTTACCCCAAGGGTCTCAGGCTAGATCAGCTAAAACATAGACAGAGAAGACATCAGAAGTCATCAGATGCAGGCTTTATTTTCATTTTATACATCCACTACCGTGTTAGCCCTTTTTCTTGTATTTAATCTAATTTTAATCTGGATCTGTATTTTAATTTTAATTGGATCTGTACTGGTTTAAGAGAGTCTTGGAAGTTGCACTGTAGAAGTTAGATAGAACGAAGAAAGTTGAAGAGACTTGAGATAAGAGAGGAATCAGTTTAAGAAAAGTGAAACAAGTCATTAAATCTAAACCAGAGGGATTGTACACAGGACTGTAATTTGCAATGTTGTCCACAATAACACTTTAATCAATTCCTTCTCTATTGTGACACCTTTCTGAATGATTGAGTCCCAATAGCAAACCCCATGTTAGATTTAAGGCATTTCAACACTGGGGTGTCCTGTCAGCACATATTTTCTGGTGTGGTCCTCTGAAAATGCACACCCGGCTTTCCATGGAGCCATTTTCAATTCTGTACATGAGCTGACCACATGAACAGTCAGAAGCCATCCCGTACAGATTTACCAGAGGAACAGGTGGAACAGAGAAGTGGAGAAGTGGCTGTGCTACTGACCGCACAGTTGCAAAATGGCATTCAGATACTTTGATCATTCATTGTTCTGCTTCCAGATTTCGCAAGTACAGAGATAGAGATAACTTTTTCTCCAGATCAATCTGACCTGGGCAATGTGAAATTTGACAAGGCCTAGATTAGAAAATAAATCATGTTTCAAAATATATTGGCTCTCACTTTGAGGGCTAATCATGATCAGATAACATATCTATGCTAGCACTTGAAATATTAGTTAAAGTATGGTACCTAAGACATTTTTAGCTACAAATTGTGATCCCAGTGTAAAACATTTATGAAATTTTGCTCCATCTTTCATCACACTGGGGTTATTGATGGTACCTCCTGGCCCAGATGTGCTAACGATCTACCAGAGGAGCTAAAAATGAACACGGCATGGCTAAAAATGTGGATGATCCCATGATGTAAGTTGGACCAGAGGCTGTCTGTTTTGCCCCAAAACCCTCTTGGAAGGCTGTTCCAGAAATAACTTTTTAACTGCATAGGAACTTTTTCCAGCTTCTGATCTGGCCAGTGCTTACTCATTTTCTCAACACTATGCTGTTACCTCACAGCTCATACAGGTGTTCTTCCCTGTCTGGTGATTTCCTTGAAGAATTTTTAGAAAGGAGCCTCCTTTTCGACCATTGTTGCTTTAGAGTTAATCACCATAAACCTTTGAAGAGTATTCTGTTAGCCCTCCTCTGTACCTGTTGTAGTGGGAAGGCATCTGCTGAGAAGAATGGTAGGTGATCTGAACATGGTGCTGTAGATAAGGTTTTACACTTCCCTAATGATGACACTTCCCAAATAATGCAGGAATATATCCTGGTTGTGTTGGAAATCCTGTGGGAAATACTTTTGCATGTGCACCAACATCGGTGGCATATACTTTTGGTCAACTTAAACTCCAAGGTGTTTTGTTTGTTTGTTTGTTTCCATTTCTAACTAATGACAATTTATAGGCCATTTATGTTGTTAGTTTCTTGGTGCGCTCTTGAATTTCATCCCTTTTCTATTGTTTTGGTCCCTATGAACATCCAATTTTTCCGGTATAACAATTTCATCCCCATTTCATTGGCAATGCTTCCCAAGGCTTTTTTGTTTGTTTGTTTGTTTAATTCATTAACTTGTCACATTCTAAACATACGTACATAAGAAATGCTGAATACTAGCTATCTGCAAAAACATACCTGAGAAATACCAGAGGTGAAAATGCACAGAACCTTCTTTCATGAGAAAAGCCAGGAAAAACTTGAGGTTGATCTTGGGGATGCTGTGCTGACTCTCACTGCATGTAAAGGTAAACCAAGGCCCTCCAAAAACTACTTCTGCTCTACAACTGCTATGGGGAGAGAAACAGAGTAAAGTGCAGTAAGAATAAACAAGGTATGTATGATCCTACAAGATCCTAAATTTGGCAGACCTGTGGAGTGACTCAGTCCTAAGCCCACAAACAGCTTTATGAAACCACCCTGTCAGACTGCATGCCATGTAATTTTCCTGAAGCAATGGTTGCCCATGTACAAAGACCAAGATAGCGATAACGCACTGTCCTTTTATGAAGTGAAAAGGCAAGAACTGCAAAATCTTCAGCTGTTTGCAAGAGAAGATACTCGTTCCAAGAACTTGCCATTCCATGTGAATATTCAGGAATAAGTAAGCAATTTATTAGTCTAGGGTATATGGATAAAAGATTTCTGCTGTCAGAAAGGTATTAGGAGCTTGGGAAATTTTTAGGTTATGCTTCAAACAGTTACAAGAAAAAAAAAAAAAGGCAACTAAAAAACCTTTCAGCCTTGAAGTAGAATTTTATCCTGCTCTTAGCTGAATGCCTGTTATTTAATAACTGAAAAGTTATGCTTTTGCCTGCTCCGTCAGTATTCTTTTCAGCAAATGCTCACTGATGGATAGTGAAATCTAGCACTAGAGTACCATTGCTGGCCCAGGCTTAGAACTCAAACAAGGATATTTTTCTGCAATTCCCACATCCAGGAGACACATAAATGGGAGTAGAAAAAAAATGCTTTTGTTTGGAAAACACACTGTGGGAAAATTGCTCAACATGATTTGAATGTCAGACCTGAAATGTAACAACTGGTGTAGCCAGATCAGTAAAAGAGAAGGCCAAAGAAAATTGCTTTCATCAGGATCCTTAGTCAATTTGGAGTGCTGAAAGAAAATTTATAGCTTAATTTTTGTTTATTGTAAACATAGATAACATTTCAATAACGTAAAGTTAGAGGTATCTATGATAAACTGGAGCCCGGAGATGTATTTTTTAGTGCGACTGAGTTTAAAAATAAATAAATAAATAAATAAACATCTAGATAACTATGGGAAGTTTTACGTTTTGCTTAATTTTTGCAGAAGCAAAATTGGTGAACCCTTTTTGTTTGCCATGGGTAAATCAGGTGGCGGTTTGTGAGAAGCCTGCGTTTTGGAGGTGGCTCTACTCATCTGCAGAACAGATAATCAAAAAGGACACTGGAAAACACTGGGCTTGTGACACCTTCATTACAGTATAGAAGCAGAGAATATCCTGAGCTGGGAGGGACCCACGAGTACCATCGAGTCTGTGCCAGGATCATTGCGCCAGGTCAGAACAGACTCCCCAGGCCTCCCAGGGTGTTTGCAGAAGATGTCCCAAAAATTCTGGCGTATTCTCCCAAACAACAAGTCTTGCTCCTTTCATGTCAAAAGCACTGAGCCTCTTCCAGCAGCAACACAGCAGCACCCATGACTCGCACCTTGCCGGTGCAGTCCCAACCCCCCTCCCACGCCTGGGGACGCGGTGGCCAATGGCAGACACCCCGCGGGTTGTGTCAGACACCAGCTCCAGGCTGGGAGACCTCAGTGGTTAGGGACCTGAATAACCCTACCAGAGGGCAGGAGAGGGACATCGTATGATTGAAACCCTGCGTCACAATCTGTTGCAAAGACTTTTCTGCACTGGTGGCTGAAAGATCCTTCTGTGGCCCCGGCTTCCAAAACCTACAGTGCTTTCAGTTACAAGATGTGGAAAGCCCTTCTAAAGCTGACAGCTGCAGAACAGAGCCAACCTGAGCAGTGAAAAACACGTCCTTTAGAGACACTGATGACAGACTTCTATGGCATATCATGATAATTATGGGTTGTGTTATTCTAGAACAACTTGCCATCCTTCAAGGATGAGTCACAGCAAATTTGATAAGATCATGATTTTGTGATTTATGTATGCTATGCCTATTTTTTTTTTTTTTTCCCAAAATCATCCATGGTGCCCTTGATGCTGAGACATCTTGATTTCCATTTCTTCGTTGTTTCTTTGGAGGGATAGACAACAGCTCTTGGAGAGGGAGCCAAATGAGAGCATACTGACCTTCTTGATGACTTCTGGGGGGGACTTGGCAACAAGTAAAAGTCCTTTGGGTTGGACATAAAGCCATTAGTGGAGTTTGACATATGTTCAAACAAAAAAATGAATTTATTCTTTTTATAATCAGAGTCCCTCATGCATTCTGGTTTTTAATTATTTACAAATGCATAATATTTTTGATGTATCCCACAGTACTTAGAGCCAGTAAGTAATAAGTAAGTTATTTATATTTGTTATTTTTCAGATAAAATAAACTCCTAGATAAAATCAGCTTTGCAAATATCCTCAATAAACAAACAAAAAAAAAAGATAACTGAAGTATCTACTCTTAAAAAATGCACCCCTTCTTTATTCACAGGTGCAGGGAAGCTTGTATTGTTATGCTAGAAAATTGCTTAAGGTCTGAGTGTGGGAGAATCTTATTTCAAATTCTGCCAGTCAGTGTCCCTAAATTAAAAGTGCTGGCAAGTTCATTTAGATACTTAAGATTTTCTGATTTGTATGTAATACAAGTATGTGTGTAATTGCTTGACAGATGAATGGTGCTATGTTGTCTAAGTTTAAAAGTTAGTTACACTGGTTTTAATCCAATAATGCTTTCTGTTAGAACAAAAACCATTTTTGTACTAACAGGAGTCACTAAATTGAGGGAAAAGAAAGGAGCAGCTTGGGCTGAAATGCCCTTATCTTTTCAAGAGGCAAATACGATATTTGAATGAGAAGAAATTACAGAAACATAATGTGCTGTATTACATAGGAGAGAGTCACTGTACTCGTAATGAATTTTGCACTTGTTCTCAAGATAAGGGAGATGAAACAGATGAGAAGAAATCATTTGTCCTGAAAGGAGATACAAAGCGTAGCCAAACCATTTCTACTCACAATCTTATCAGTCCATTTCATGGCCATTTGGCACTCTCAAATGCTCTCAGTATACTGTATAGCACAGAAAATACTGCTGACATTGAGTCCTGCGGCTGCCAAATTGCATATTCATTATTGTTCACAGTCACGTGAGGGCAAGCTCGGTCACTGCAAACAAAGAACCTTTGTCTGCATCTTTATTCCCTCCTCATGCAGTTTTTGGTTTCCTAACTTTTGTAACACTCCTTGGGCTGAAAGTTTCTTTTTAAAGAGGATGCTGTGTACTCTTTTGTAAACGTCTCCTTCACTAGGAGTGACATCATGGGAATCGCTGAAAGCGAGCAAGGGGGCACAGACCAGGGGTAGCCACAATGCAAAAACAAGTCCCCCTTCTCCTTATACCCCCTTGTCCCCGCAGCATCCCCTAGCAAACAGGTGCTTTGCTGCACTCCGTTGGACGCTTCACAAGGAATTTCAACATAGGAAGGACTAACCATTATTTACAAAAAAATGAACGCTACCAGCTCGTTCTCATTTGCATGCTGCTATGCGCGAGGTGGTTTGCAGCTTGTTCACAGAGAGCCAGGGGTCTGCTGGTTTGCCACCAAATGCAAATTGCTGCTCTGGGCTCACTGGCACAGGAACACCTCAGTGTAAGAAGTATAAAGAGATGCATTGCAAAACTCAGGCGTGCTCCCACTCCTACTGAGATCAGTGGCAAGCCTCCCACTGGCTTCATTGAAAGCTGGGTAGGGTCCCCATTTTCTGGAAGCAGTATTTGAGTTTTTTGGAGCACATGCAGCCCTGAAAGTCTGTTCTTTTAGGGAATTCCATTTTTTTTCCCATTTACCTGACTCCATAGCAACACAACATCAGCACCAAGCCCTGAATACTGAACCGAGATTTTACTACTAAGCCTGAGGATTTATACAAGTATATCCCGTAAAAAGATCCTGCTGAACTGCAGTTACCGCTGGACCAATTCTTTAGCCTGTTCAGATGAGTGACAAAATTATCTCTGGATTTATTTTACAATAAGCCAAGAATTTGCTAAGGTTAGAAAAACAAGGACACAAGGACGCTGCTTTAAAATCATACAGAAACAAATTTTTTTTTTTTTTTTTTTGAGCACACACAATCACTATGCTTGAGTAAAATGCTGTATTTATTTACTATTCTTTTCAAAACAGTCTAGAGAATTGCCTAAGCAACTTTCTCACAAATACTAACACAGTCTCTAGAAACTGTATAAAAATATGATAAAGCCATTGAGGATTTGTATTACTTATATCAAAGGAATAACCATTTTGCAACCTAAAAAAGAAAGTGTGCACAGCAAAAAAAAATGAGCCACGTGATCCGTATTAGATTCTGAAAGTACTTTAGTTCATCTGTTAAGAGGGATGTGATGCAGACCAGCTCTCTACGCTGCATGGCTGGGAGTTTGCTCTGAGTAGTTTGCTCACAGTGCTGAGTGCACTGTTTGAGCTCATATTTTGACAAGTAAAAACTGTGCAAAAAGGGAAAAATGAAAGCAATTCTATACCCAGAGAAGGCAAAATTGCGTGTAAGCAATACTAGCTTCTTAATGTAAAGTACCTACTAGTAAATTCCCAAGTGAAAATGGAGCAATGGAGCAATAAAATGATTAGACAACACTAATTAGAATTTTAACTTCTACATTTTGTGCATTTTCTTCAGCTCTAGATATAAGTAATCAGTGCCATCTCTCTTTCATTCAGACTTCATGTAATCCGGTTGCTGAATCATTTCCTGCAGTGTGATTTTAAGGTCCCCTCTGCCTCTAGAGTCACGACTCTGGGTTCCCCCGTTGCACGGTCGCATTCCCGTAGCTGGACCCATCCCAGACACCACAACCAGTATGAGGGCTGCAGCATTGCACCGGCACTTGGGCTGCTGTTGTGATGAGTTCTTTATGCAAGGAGAGTTACAAAAACAAGTGACATAACACTGGATTCCACTTTTCTGAGTGCCGTTCAGTGCTTCCCTTTTTGATGCGTGCTTCTCCTACCTAACACAAACTCCCCGCCGGCCCGAGTGCGGGATGCAGCCCTGCTGACCGGCAGCGCCCACAGCACCCAGGGCAGCCCAGCCCGCCCCTTCCCGGCCTCCAAGGCCCCGCTCAGTCCGTGCGGTGCTCGCTGTGCAGGTGACGCTGAGGTGGGGTGCGTAACTGAGACGACCCTGGTCCGGCGCTAGCACTCTGACTCTATCTGTGAAACCCTCGTGTATCGTCTCTTCGTAGAGGTGGCCTCTTTAGTGAAGCAGTTACAAATCCACTTAGCTTCGTAGACACAAATGAAAGCAGAATCTGCCCTCTCTTTCTCACTGACCTTCAGTAAACCAGTTGATGAAAAAGTTGGTACTTAGTCAAGCGCTTTCTTACAAGGCTGGTCAGTTAGGAGCTGGCAATTCAGAGGTGGCCACAGACGCTGCCTGTGATGCTTTTGAAGACGAAAACTTGGAAGTGGGTGTTTGGCAGTGTTTGAACTGACTCTCCTCCATGAGAACTGATGCGCTGCTGCTAATAAAATCCGGCATTTTTGGCCCAGATGATGAGAAAACTGGGAGAAAACTTCAGAATGTGAATGTGCTGTAAGAATTACAATTAGGGACTGTCCTTTATCTACACAAAATCAATCATTCTGTGAAATGGTGGTTTTCTGTACACTGCATGCAAGAAATGCTGTATTTATGCAGATATACAATTTTTTTTCAAGAATTGTTTCATTAGATCACAGTAATATTGTTGTGATCTGAAAAGTAGATGTCGCAAACTCCAAAGTCCACCTTACAGCAAACAGAACTTCTTTTCTTGCTAAACAGAGGTCCAAAATCTCTTCTGGCCCATAAGCTGCAGAATACCCTTAAGAAAGTATCAGCCCTTTTGTTTTGAAAAGAATAGTAAATATTCTCCTGGATACAGGACAAACAGGAAAATGGGGCAATTCACTAATGCATGCAGCAGCTTGGAATTCTGTCCAGTGGGTGGGCTGACGGCTGGGCCAGATGATCTCAGCAGTCCTTTCCAACCTTAATGATTCCGTTTTTGTGATTGTAAGTCTTGTGCGTTTTCCTTTAAGTGAGAACCACGTGGGTGATTCTCGTTTGTAGTAAGTTCAAAATGGCATCGAATACCATTTGATACGACGCATAACGAATACCTCCCTGGGATACTTTAAAAAAAAAAAAAAAAAAAAAAACACTAAAGTGACTGGGATACTTGCATTAGCATAATGTGATGTATTAAAGTTACTTTGTAGCTGGATCGCACTGTTTAATAACCGTGCATTCATTCAAAGAGGAAACGCAGACACTAGCCTTCCCACAGCTAACCAAAGGTAAGCCCCAGAAAGACTGTCTTTAAATAGCTCAGGAGTGCCAAAGCCAAAAAATGCTGTTAGCCCATGTTTGTTTATGTGCAGCAATCTCAATCAACATTTACTTTTGTATTCAGCAAAAGACAAACGGGCAGCGCTGCAAGGCCGGGTTGGTGGATCAATACCTATCCCGAATTTTTGCAATTATTCGTATTTCAACAACTCTGAGCCACCGTACACCCACATAAACATGCTTTTACATATATATATATATATATTTAACGAGTTTTATTTTG
>VXAV01000166.1:114025-124924 GCA_013399715.1 Alectura lathami | reverse complement strand
TCGGTGCCTCCCCGCGGCCGGCCCCTTGGCAGCAGGGAGCTGCGGTGCCCGAGGCCGCCCGGCAGCCTGCTTGCCGCGCTCAGCCGCCGTTGTTTTATTTATAGCAGGGCTCGGGAGCGCTGGGTGCCTGTGCGGAGCCGCACGGGGGTGGTGGACCTGAGCCGGGTGGGAGCGTAGGCTGTGCGGGCGGAGCGGGCACTCGGAGGGGCAGGTTTTGTCAGAGGTATGTAAGAGGTCGCGATCACTTGCACAGGCTTTTAATTAGCTGTTTTTCAAAGAGTTTATTCCTTGTTTATGCGGGTGCAGCCAAGGTCACCTTGAGCATAATTTGAGGACGTTTCGTTTCCAATGTTTAGGTGTTCGTGTGCCCTTTTGCTGTATTTGTTGTGTAGTTTAAGTACTGATTTGCCTGAGCACTAGTGGAAAAAACGGCAAATGAAACTTAAGAGCCAGAAAAAAAAGAAAAGGGTTCTTCACGCACGTAGGTTGTGTAACGATACACGTGTGCGTGGCCGTACTCACTCAGGCTCTGGTTTGCGTTGAGAGCTTGGTGTGGGGAGGTGTTACAGGAGAGCTTTATGCCTGCTTGGGAAGCAGGGGCAGGGATAAAGAATGCTGGGCTGAAGTTCTGGGCCTTGCTCCTGCAGATGTTGGTCAGCAGGACGGGAAGAGCCTCATTCCCGGGTGGCTTGTGGCTTGGCCCTGATACAAGGATCGCTGCGGGACAGATGCAGCAGGCAGAATTGCTGCTTTACAGTTTTTCTGGATGGAAATGTTGGGATTACTTGTTTGATGGCACTTTTTAGCAAAAGAGTTTAACGTGTAGACTTTTGTAGATACACAGGACAGTGCTAAGTTGTTTTGAAATGTTTGTCCTACCTTATTTTCTGTTCAGCCAAGGGAAAATTATTTACAGTGCTTACTATATGGATGATAAAACTTCACTTTTTAAATAACTGTGCAAGTTTAGACTTCTGAAGTGGTTTTAAATCCAACAAAGATGTAATGTTACTTACGGCAGCAGCGTGTTCAGAAGTAGGGGAATGCTTATCTACAGAGCACTCCTTCGTCTGAGGAGCTCGCGAACTGGTTTGACTACAGCTAGACCAGACACACAAAATATACCATGAAACAGGATTAGGAGAGGATGTAAATGAAATTTTTTATAGGTAATAGCTGTCTTTTAGAAGCAAATAGTGAAAGGATGAGGTTACATAGTGCAAGAGAATAGTAAATTTTTGACAGTGGCTGAAGCTTGTGTCCTTGTGGCTGGTTTAAACCATGCAGTGAAGAGCAGTGGAAAAGCATGAAGGGATTACATTGATCTGTACCTGGAATAACAGCAGGCGAAGAAGAACATGCAAGCAGCTGCATTCATGGAAATTGAATGTGGTGTTTTTTTTATCATACCAAAGTCCCGCTGATTTCTGACTGTAATGAAACTTCTTCAGAATCTAGCTTTTACTGCAAGGTGCAATTTACTGTTAGATAATTTATTGTTAGATACCCATCACTGAAATTCTATTTGTGTGCAAGTATATTTACATGTATGTATCTATATATATATATGTATCTGTTATTTTATAGCTTCTGATCATCAGTTCAACTCGTGTGTCATGGATGAAACTGCTTTGTCCCTTGGAACAATAGATGTTTCCTATTTGTCCGCCTCAGCGGAGTGCAGTGTCAGTAGATGTAAGCATTCCAATGAAGAATGGGTAAGTAAAAATTGTAAATGTGGCTGGTCATTTTTACCTTATTTATTTATTTTTTTTAAATTACAGTTCAAGGCAGATTTTTTTATTATTATGAAGAATGAAGATAGGACATTGTTTCTCAAGCATGATGCACTTCTGGCTTTAATTTAACTTGAGATATAATGAAGAAGCAACAGTCCAGTGCTGTACCAAAGACCAACATCGCTCTGAAGGAAAAACCTTCATATTAAACCCCATTCATAGTCCTAGCGTCTCCTGGTGTGGTATTAGTAGTCATTCCATATAGTAGTAAATGTGCAGAGTTTCATTCTGTAGCAGACTAAAGTCAAACAGAAAGCTAGATGTACTCGTTTGAAATGCACAAGGGAAAAGGAGCATGAGACTAAAGATGTAAGGTGACAGAACTGTCACAGCTGGAGCAATTCATGCAATACAGCAAGCAGAGAAAACTTGGTGGATGTAAATAAGGAGCTTATTGAAAGTCGGCATCCACTGTTGAGTGAGTCTTGGGATTTGGAGGGGATAAAGGGGGAGCGAGCAGAAAGGGTTGGCTGGGGCAAAAAGCCACATGGGAACAAGCCTGCTGCTGGGTGGGTTAGAAGCGTAGGTAGGAAGGAACTGGAGAGTGCTCTGGGGAGGAGGAGTTTGAACTTGGTGCAGATGAGTGGGGGACGTGGTCAGAGTTGAGGGAAAGGACAGATGTCTTGGCAGCTGGGTTTTGTATCCAGTGAGGTGTAGGGTAGCAAGCTGCAGTAACAGAGATCTGTGAGAGTGGGATAAAGGCAGGCAAGCAAGAAAGACAGAACGGAGGTGTTGTACGCAGGTGGTAGGTTCAGTCAGGGCTTGGAGATATCAGAAGGAAGACATTTCTGTTACAAAGTTCGTTAACGGGGAGTTAGCATTACTGAGGGTGGCAGAGAAGGGTTTGGGCCAGGCTTAGTGTCTTGGTGCCTGGTTTTTTTTCGGATGGAAGAGTTAGCCTTGGAATAACTTCAAATTCATGCTGCTTTCCAAACGTTATATGTGCCTATTTTAGTTTTCAGTCCTCCTTGGTGTTGCTTCTGACTTTGTTGTTTCTCAGTGGGCGGGCTTTCTAGCTGGGTATGTGGTAGTTGGTATTTCTGTGTCGAACCCATGTACTGGTTTAAGGTACTGGTTCTACCATGCTTGTCTGCCACTTGAATGTGCTGTTTAAAACATATTTCAGGGTGTTTTGTTGGTTTTTTTTTTGCTATCTTTTTGTTTTGGTTTGTTTCTGTGGCTTCCCTTTTGTTAAAAACTTCACAATATTTCATTTAGAAAATCGGAGTTCAGTGGGCCTGGTGCTCATACTCTGGCAAGCAATAGTGGCCTTTAATGGGAAGAGTCAATGTCTTTGTATTACTTGTAGCTGAGTATTTCCTTATGTCCTAACAAACAGAATGTGTTCTGTAAATGCAGTTACTTTTTTTTTTTTTTTTGGTTCTGTAATCACCTCCTAATATTGGAGAAGGCACAGTGGTTCCTTTTTCACATTTCTTCAGATAAAACTGCTGAAGAAGAGGCTACAGAGTCATATTAAAATCGTAGTTTGAGTGTTGTCCAGTAAAAGCCTGAAATACATTGCTCATGTTACAAGCACCTTTACATTACTAAGAGTGGAATTTACCATTAACTTCTTCCCCTTTTCTCAGCTGTTAGTTTCCATGCTGTTTCTTACTAGAGTTACTGCCAACACCTGACATTTTTAAATAAACAAATGCTGCAATGCTTAAGATATACCTAAGTGCAACACAGTGGTTTTGTTTTTATTTTTTTAAAAGCACGTCATTTGGAGATGATAGAATTATTTTAGAAAAGAAATTTGGAAAAATAGTTTCAGGTAATGTTTTGGGGATAGTTTTGTGTGCGTGTGTGTCTGGCAGCTCCTCTAACCAAAAGCTTTCAAGTACCTGGTGTTTGTTTATACATTGCTGTGCATTGTACATGGTGTTTTTTGATTCTGCAGGGGGAGTGTAACTCTAGGCCTACTCTCTTCCGATCTGCCACTTTAAAATGGAAGGAGACTCTGAGCAGAAAGAGGCCGTTTGTGGGACGATGTTGCTATGTATGCACGCCCCAGAGCCGGGTAAGAAGATTACCAGCTGGATTATGTTTGACAATAATGCATAGTTAAAGTGTAATGTCGTTTCAGTAGTTTTCTTACTTTGAGAATTCAGGTCAGAATGTTCTTACGTTGTAAAGGAATATAGTTTTTTTCTTTGTTGGTGGCAGAATTTTCTTCGTAATGGAATTAATGGATGACACAGATCTATTGTGTTGCTTTGTCTGCTGCTTTTCAGTGCAGAGTTGCTCTTCGCACAAAACTCTCAATTTCATCAGGATTAGCACTATGAAAATATGTGAAAAAATGTATCTGCTTTACAGGGTTAGTAATGGGTATTTGGCACTTATAAAAGTGTTAAGGCTTAATTTTCGGACACTTAATTCTCTATTGACACAATAGGTACAGTTCCGGAAGTAAGCAGTATGCTTCCCTTCGAACCTGGAGATCAATCCTGTGCTTGAGAAAACACCTTCGTTTTCTGCACCCAAAAGGTTCTTGGCTTGTGTGCCCATCCTAGCAGTAAGAAGAGCCAGTTAGAATAGTGGGGCTATTCTATTTAAATTGCACTCAGCTACACCTGCACTGAGCTTCACAGTTGGCTGGACTGAAATGAAAATCTGCTTTTTCCTTTGACCAAGGAAAAGTTGTTATTTCACTTTGTTACTGTGCCAGAATAGAAAAGTGCTGCAATGATACACAAATCACAAATGCGGGATAGAAATCCACAGGTGCTGTGAGGGTTGTGTGTGATATGGGCAGCACGGCAAGCAGTGAGGTAAACTGTGACTGCTTCTAACAGACACTTAAGTGTTCTGACTTGTAACAAGGTGTGTAGCTTAGGACTTTAAATGTTTAGTAATTAGGCTGTTCCTCTCCAGTTGAGAATTACATTTTGAGAAGAAAAATCTTGCTCTGTATTTTGTCCATTTAATAAGAAATGGTTTGTCCTGAGATCTCGCTTAGGAAAGGAGCACGACCTGATGCAGTTCCTTACTGCCTTCTGCCACAAGGAGAAGGTACCATTCCTGCTGCAGGCAGTAGCAGACCAGATCCTCTGATTGGCCTCCAGATTTTTCACTTTTTTTTTGAGCTGCATGCTTAGTTAATTCCTTTAAGGAAGGGAATTCCCTTAAGGAATTCCTTAGTGGGCCAAACTCACACCTTGGTGGTGCTTCAAGTGTTAAGTCTTACTTTTCCCTCTTAACTTGTTGCTGTCATGTGGCTGGTAAAGTTTACTAACCAGGCAGAAAATTACCTGCTTGCTTGCTTTATTTAGTCTGTCTGTCTTAGTTTTCTGTCTTACCAGAATGCAATTGGCTCGTTAAGGAGTCTGATACTGAACAGTGCTCTAGGCAGTGTAAGGTAAGAGGTGTGGGATGTGTTCAGTGGGAAGGGGTAGGGCACTGTGCTCTGGCAGCTGGGCTTCTCCCTTGCACCGCAGAGAGCGATGACGTGCTTCTGTGAGACAGGGCGAGCTGACACCTTTTGCTTGACGTAGGATCAGAGCAGAGTTAAACCAGGAGAAGCTGAAGTGCGACATTGCGCCTGGAGGATACATTTCACAGCAAGTTTATAACCTGGTGGCTGGAGCAAGCTCAGGCATTCAGTATTACTTCTCAGAGCTGTTGCTAATTTTTTTTTGGGAGACCAAGGACAAGTCATTGCGCCTTTTTGTACCTGAACCTTTCATCTGGCTTTAAGAGCCACACAAAATTTGGAGTGAATGTTGGTCGAACTTGGTATTAATTTAAAGTTTCCTTTCAAGTGTCTAAAGTTACAATTTGTTGATTGTATGTACTGCACAGCTGTGCTGTAACATGGGGTAAAAGAGCATTTGCTCACACTGTAGTGCGTAATATCTACCTGATTTGCAAATGACATAGATTATTCGTATATTTCAATATGTGGCAAATGGTGTGTTCTAAACAAAATACAAACAAATCTTCTCTGGCTCCCACTGCCAAAGTGGTAGTGAGGCTGTTCCATAGCTAGTCTGTTACCGGTAACAGTCTTTCTCCCGTATTGTCCTGGTTTTGCCCTCCTTGAAACGCACAATCCCAGCAGTTTTATCTGTTATTCCCTCTTGGCACTGTACCAGTTTTATAATTACATATTATTTGGGCAGAAAGAAACTAATCTTTTGGATTCTTACTTGGAAAATGGAAGATGAAAGTTCAGGTCTCCTGCTAGGGAATGTTTGTTTATCCAAAGCGGAAAGTTTATTCCCAGACTCATCCCAGAACAGTTGATGGTCTGGCACGTGGAGTCCTTATGTAGAAGGCTGGACGAGTTTGTTGTTCAGGCAGAGCAGGAATGTGAAGGTGATGTGCCATGTAAGCATGGATATCCTCACCCTTGGGCTGCTGTTGTGGCATGCCTGGTCTGCTGTCCAGCTGGATGTCACTGGCTCGGTGTCAAAAGGCTCGTGGTTCTGCTAGTGCTGAATGTGGCCTGATGGATTTCTGGCTGAAATAGGAGTTCTGTATTATGATAAGTCCTGGTTTATATTACATTAGAATCTAATAAAAAATTCTGGCCTGGAGACTACAACTAACAGAGTTTTCTATATGCAGTAACGCCTAGAGAAGACACTGGAAGTACTGGAACTGGGAGTAGTGACTTCCTGAATTTTATTTTAATTTCAAAACACTTTGTGGATACTTTGTAAGCAAGTTCATCACTTCTCTGCTTTGGCTTTTATTTATAATAGAGGTGAAAAACATGACATTCCTAATAATATTTAAGCAAAGACACAACCGTTTCTATGAAGGGAAATGATCTTCCAATCTTCTTCTCCTTGGTTTTACAGGATAACTTCTTCAATGCTAGTATTCCTTCTCTGGGTCTGCGCAACGTCATATACATCAATGAAACACATACCAGGTAATGTGGCGGGTCTTTTACCTTCGAAATTCAGTGTGTTCTGATCTTATGGCAGGGAGATCTCTAGGACAGTCTGGGCTGAGTGAATATACATTGCTGTCCTGAAATGCAGGAATGGATGCTGACATCAGGAAAGCAGTAGACTTGTCAAATCTGGCTGTGTGCATTTGGGAGCTGGACAAAGTCCTTTGGGGCTATAGGTGAGGAGTGTAAAGGTCATACCTACTTCACATAAAACACAGCGTGTGTAACCCCTTTGTCCTTCAGTGCAAATGGCAGCATCTGTGGGGTGATGCTGGCTCGCGATTTAGACTTGGACTGTGATTGCTAATGGCAGTTGCATCTGAAATGCCTCACTGGACTGTGGCTCCTCTGCCTTGGTGGCAGAGTGCAGCTCCTGAAAGGTGATGTCTGTGACCTAACCATCATCGTGTGTTTTTGTGCCATTTGAAAATTATCTTGTGATATATCTTGTGTCCTGGGAGGAGGGTGCTGGAAGTACCCCCAAAATCTTCATGTTGGTCGGTGGAAAGTTAATAATGCCTGCTGCAGGTTTTACAGTAATCATTAGCATAAGCAGATTCTGCAGTGTTTGTTGTAGAGTCAGAGCAAACAGAGAGCAGCCAGCAGCCTGAAAGAAATGAGCCAAAGTGTCTGAGTGGAAGAAAGGCAGTATTGTGCTGTGCTTGAGCGGGAGGAAGCTGATGGTAGAGACCGTTCTTTCTTCCATTTGAATTATTGTTTTTTTTTTTTTTCAGGAATTGAGTCTGTAGTTTAGAATACAGAAAAATAGCTGAAATAAGTGTTTAAACTTCTATTTTATGCTAGTTTTCAAAGTCTCATCCTTGAAAAGTTTTGAATCGTCAGATTTTCTTTAATTAGAAATATTGGGACAACGACATGTGGGTTAACGAATTACTCTCAAATGAAATGCCTTTAGCTCAGAATGTCATTATAGTCTGAAAATTAATGATTTTAATGAAGTTCTGAGGTATCCTGGAGTTAGAGAGTAACAGTTTCTTGGCCTTAGGTAGCTTATTAAGACATTACCAACAGCCTTCTTCTGAGGTGTGAATACCTCAGAATCTGGTTTGTAATTTGGAATACGGTTCTGATTAAAATATATCTTGACTGGGCCTGCTCTATGAGTTTTTTCTTCTGTCATTGCAACGTGATTAAAAAACAGGTTTTTCTTATTATTCTACATCATGCCTAAGCTTCAAAATGAATATAGAAGCCTTTACACCTTGACAGATCCCTCCAATAGTTGCATGCTGTTGCAATTTGTTCATAGTTACCAGAACTTGTGTCAGAAGGAAGCATACCTCCTTCGCTTTACTTTTCAGAAAAATCAGTAAAGTTATCAAACTCAGATGGAAAGGGTAAGATGGAAGGGCAATTAGAGCAGCGCCACCAGTCTACTTCCCGGACAATGTGGTTAGCAAAGTTCTTTGTCCTTTGCCACTGTCTGAATATTTGTATAACTGGTGTGTGGCAGTATTGATTGCTTGTGCATATGCAGTCATCCTAATTACAGCAGGAGTGCCATGTGTGCTCAGGCTGCTTGGTGTTTTGCGATGTACAGGCTTCTTCTAATCTTTTCTAGCTGTTTGCAACATCTGTAAATACACTGAAATGTGGTGGGGAGGTTTGGCAGCCAACATGAGCAGATGAGGTGACCACAGGGAGGTGAGACCTTGGTAGAATGTCAGCGCAGTAGCCACTCATCTGCAATGAGCTTTGGGACACCCACTGGTGCATCAGCAGTACGTTGCACTGCCGGTCCTAAGAACAGAGTTTTTGTGAAGAGGTTTGGAGGAAAAAAAGAGAAAAAAAAAAAAAAGATAGGCTTTGTATGCTGCGGTAGTTTCTTAAGTTTCGTTCAGTTCCCGGTGTCTCTGTCCACGTTGCCATACTGCTGCGTCCTCAGTGGCACTACAGGGAGGTTGGTTTCTGTGTCACTTGGTGGAGCCAGACAATTGAAAATCCCAGACCCCATTAAACAGACCCCAGACCTTGTACCTGGTCTCAGCGACTTGCTTCCTTCTCTCTTGAATTAACACCTTCTCACAGTTTTCTCTTCTGTGTTCATGGAGATCTTTCAGCAATACAATGCAAGCAAGTTTCAAATACTTCCACATGTGCAAGGTAGTGAAAGAGTATTGCATAACAGTAAATGCTCAACTGGCCTGGATTTAAGATACAGAAAATACAGAAGTTTTTAAATAGCTTTTTAAAGAACTTCACTTACTTTTGCTTCTTAAGCAGTATTTTTTTAGGTATTTTTAAATTTCCTTATTTTTTGACAGTGGGATGATTTGAGGGTGGCACTCAAACCTGCTTCATGTTTTGTAGGTACAGAGGCTGGCTTGCAAGACGGCTTTGTTATGTTCTTTTTGTGCAAGAGAGGGATGTTCATAAGGGTATGTTTGCCAAGAATCTGACAGAGAATGTGCTGAATAACAGCAGGTAAGTTAATGCAAAATAAACTGGGTCTTTTTGTATGACTGACACATTATCATATGATTTAAGAATTTGGAAACTGCAGGTTTTGAAAACCAGGCTATTTAAACTGTTAGAAGATGCAGTCTCTTTAGCACAACACTTCAGGATTGCAGCATGCAATTTCTGTTTGAATAATGAGAGATTTATAATTCTTAATCTTCAAACAAATAATGCATCGTGGGTGGACAGAAGACTCAGTACACAGAAAAATAAGTTGCTAGGTGGAAACTCTTCAAAACTTTTGTTCATCTAGTTTAAGTAAATCATTATTACTATAGTAATACTGCTGTCATAACAATTATCAATGTTTCAGAAATAATGGGAAAGTAGCATTTCAGAGTACCCTAATTTATGACAGCAGTAAAAGGCAAAACTGGAAGAAGTCGGTTAGAACGAAATACCCACCTTTACTTCATGGAGCTTGTTTTCTTCTCATATAGTGTGTTTCAAGTGGTGTTGAGCCCCTGATCTACTAATGAGGTGACATGTCCAGGTTGCCATGGACACAGAGAAACCCAACCACATGCCCACTCCCTGAGTCTGGTTTTGTCAGAGGCTACACACCATCTACAGTAACATTCTGAACTCCTGCATTTTTAATGTTCCGCTCCCATCTGAAGATGATAGCGTTGCTTTTGAAAAACGAAGAGGACTGCCTTGTGCCATGGTTATTGTGTGTTAATCCACTTAACCTCTCAGATATATGTTTCAAATGGGGAAAACAGCCCATATAGATTTTTTTTTTTTTACATGAAACTGAGAATTCAAAGGGGAATGTGCTGTAGAAGTACAAAATAGCAACTGCATAATTCTGTATGATGTGGTAAGTGAAATTGTTGTGGCAGTAAAAACAAAGTATTAACAAAAGGGAGATTTCAGCTGTCCTTTTTGCATTTTCAACCTTATGAAACATTTCTTAAACTCAGTGATCAGTTAGTATCAGTACCTATGAAGTACGTACGCAGTGTGTTATATGGTCAGATTTGAATGCATTCATCCATCATCCATCTCTTTAATCAGAGCTTGGCAGTACTGAATTAAATGCAGTGCATTTGGACTACACAGTACTTTGGGGTGGTGGTTCTGCAAATTACTCCTGTTGTAGCTCATTCCGAGCAGTTGTTGTCAGTCTTGAACTCTTCTGTTGCAGGACTGTCTCATAAATTTTACTTTTTGATGTTAGAGTACAGAAGGCCATTGTAGATGAAGCTTCTGAACCAAGTGTTCCGGGTAGTTTTGCTCAGACAGATCCTAAAGCCATCAACAAAGTGAAGAAAAAAGCTAGGAAGATCCTCCAGGAAATGGTAGCAAATGTGTCACCAGCTTTGATCAGGTAATAAAAACGGCTCATCAGGGTTGTCAAAGGGTGGAAGAACAGCCAAAGCTGTCTCTGTATAATGCCAGCAGAGCTTGTAATGGATCATTCATAAATAGTGAATAAATAATCATAAATAATAATACAATATTTGTAAAAATTCCTCTTCTAATGTTACCTAGTGTGAGGGTAGTTATTCTTTGCTTTCAGGTGCTGCAGATATCCTCTGCCTTTCCAAGGGATAAATCTTATGATTGAATACAGATTCTTTTTTTTTTCTCCTGGAACTAGGCTTGTTTCTAATGCTCAGACCACTGTTAGCATCCTTTGTTTTAGGCTGACAGAGGCACGAGCAGCTAGGTGCAGCCTCTTAGACTGTGAAAGATCTTTTT
>VXAV01000166.1:64486-113983 GCA_013399715.1 Alectura lathami | reverse complement strand
TTTTTTTAGTAGCTAAATTAATATCACAGCTTGTAGTTGCAAATATCTTAGAGTTTTTCTTAGATATTATCTACTCTGTTGTCTACTTTTACTGTGAAAGATGAATTTGGTTTTGTAACCTTCCTCTAGTCTCCTTCACTCACTCTGGTGTTGGGTTTGCCGTGTCTATTACGATCATAGGACCTCTGATAACTTGCCCCATGTGTTAAGTAGTCTTCGCAGTTTGAGCAGTCTTCGCTGTGGCTGGCACAACTTTTCAGCCTCCTGTAACTGACAGAAATGTGGTTAACTAATCATGGCTCTAGTTGATAGGCAAAGACTTGTTAAGCAGTTTGATTTCACAGTCAGTTTGTTTGAATATGGAGTAATGAGATTTTGTAGCTTTGTCTTTAGTCATACGGAAGCAATATAAAAATAGAGAGCAACGAATGAAGCTCTTCGAATTACGTAGAATTATAGAATCAAATTATGTTTGTTCTTTTTTCAGGTTGACTGGTTGGGTGTTGCTGAAGTTGTTTAACAGCTTTTTCTGGAATATTCAGATCCACAGAGGTCAAATAGAAATGGTTAAAGCAGCCACAGAGGTAAGGAGGGGTGGGAAAGAATCTAGCAAGGCAAATTTCTGATGGAGTTTCTCTTAATGTTTACAGCACTTTCTATTTTCGGAAGAGTTCTGCTAAGTCTGTGTGATGGAGCTGTGTAACAAATACTGTGTCAACTCTGGTTTTATGTTTGCTTCAGCATCAGATTTTAACTATGAGGTTGAATCGTTGTCTCATAACCTGCATCCAGCGTTATTTGTTTTTCTGTGCTGAGGGAGGCAGTAATAAATTAGTTGGTATGTTTAGGATTTTCAGAATTACTCTTACCTTAATTTGGAATAGAAAACATTAAGAAATAAAGTTGTCCTCTTTCTTGCTATATGTCTGTTACCAGTCTCTCAATTTTTATTGAAATCGATTAAATGTGCACCTGAATTCTTCCATTTTGTTTACGCTCAAATGGATTGATTCTTTTTTTGCAGGGCTTGCCTTATAAAGGTACATTAGATAAATAAAATAAAAAGAAACGGTTGCTAGTATTTTCTGTTATCTTTTGATTACACTGTTGAAGAACCCCACTATTCACAGGTTTTTGTTGATGCCTTCTAGAAGGGAATAGCAACGCTGTTGACACTGATTGCCCAAGTCCCTTTAAACTTTTTGATTGTCTTAGTTGTGTGAGTCTGAAGGGTATCAATCATTTCTTGTAACTGAAAACTGCAGTCCATGAAAATTAAAAAATACAGTTCACTAAGATGTTGCCAGTATCACAGCTGAATGTAAATCCGAAATAAGCCGAATTTTGGTGACTGGAAAATATCGTCAGTTCTGATAATACCATGCTAGCAATCACAATGATGGATTTTAGAAAAGGAGTAATGTTCAGTTGTCGTCTTGTTTTTCTTGTCTCTCTGCCATAGATGAATTTGCCTCTTATTTTCTTGCCTGTTCATAAATCCCACATTGACTACCTGCTCCTTACATTCATACTTTTCTGCCATAACATCAAAGCACCCTATATTGCTGCAGGGAACAATCTCAACCTCCCCATCTTCAGGTAAATAAGCTGCATGGAACCTCTTATTACCTGAGAAGGACGAAAGTGGGAGGGTTGTCAGGTGACCAGTTGTGCAGTATATCTTATATTCGTGTGTGAGGGAATCTGAGGATTACTGGGCCTTTAAGTATCCCAATTTGTTCAAATTGTTTAAATTGTATTTCTGGAGGCTGAAGAACATCAGAAGGTCTTTCATGTAATTTTTGCCAGTGAGCAAGAACTTGGGGATGCCTGCTCTCTGAAGAGCCCCTGGATATTGTGGGAAATAGCAAGGAAAGAAGGGGGATACCTTGGGTATTTTGCACCCGCAGGTGCTGGTCTGTGATCATCCCAGTAAGAAAGGCATTAGGGCCCTGCAGAGTATCATTTAAAATGCTGTTAATTAGCGATAACACTATAAAGAAGGAGAGACTAGCATTAATCTAATGCCCCTTTAGATGCTGGGAACCCTGAGTTGTTCCGCATCCAGCAGGCCTCCTGTCCACGTGCAGCATGCTGCGGACACTGCCCACAGAAGAGGTTACTCCACGTTAGTCATTCAAGCTTGTCCAGGGTTCTGTTGCAAGAAAGCAGCTATATTCATCCTTTCTTCTGTCAAACAGAAGGGGTGTTCTCATGAGAACTTTTTGGTGCACTTTTAGATGAAGACAAGGCCACACAGGTGATGTAATTGCTGGTATGAAGTGGGAGCTGGCTGCAGGCTCCTCTGTTCAAATTAGCTGGCTGAGGTCATCCTGAGCTAAGGGGTGTATGCAGCACAACATAGGCATGAAGGCCAGCTCAGGTTAGCTGTTCTTTGGGTCACTAACTCCTTGTCGCACCGTGGTCAGGATCACTACAGAGGGTACATGATCTGTTAATGCAGTGAAATGGCGCGAGACGTTGTAGAGAAGCCTATTTCTTGACAGTGAGATGTACGTGGTCCCATCATTTATAAATAGATTAATACATTTTAGTCTGTGGGAAACTTGGTAATTTCAGTTCCTGTTGTGTGCTAGGAATTTTGCACTGGGTGAATAGTAGTTTCCTACAAACTGAAACCAATAAGCACAATTTTCTGTGTTGTGTAGCACGCTGATCCGGAAGCTTGGAGGATTTTTCATTCGTCGGAAGTTGGATCAGAGCCCTGATGGCCGTAAGGACTTCCTCTACAGAGCTTTGCTCTATGTGGTATGTGTTTCTTGTCGTTAGTCCATAGGTAGCATTTCGGTTGGGTGGCAAGTGGGAGAGTGAGCCCCAGCACTCTGGGGATTTTTTTTACTACTTTGAATTTGTCTTGGAGTTTTTGTGTCAAGTCTTGAACGTGTGAAGTAAAAGAGAATGGAATGCCCAGTGCCTTCGAGGATGAGAAGATTTTCACCTTGCATAACTTGTGTTAAAGTAAAGTGAAATTAATAGTTCTGAATTAATGTTAAATGTAAGCCTTGTTTCTCTGGAGTCTTCTATACTGGGGCGTATCTACAATGATTTCATTAGCTTAACAATGTAGTTCTTTGTGCAGTTCAGTAGAATACATCTATTTGCATCTCAGAAGATATGATGTACTGGAAAACCAGAAGAAGAGATGTGTGCAAATCGGCTAGATCAACTGCTGTTAGAGATGTTCTTGAACAAATGGCATTATACTGCTTGTGTGTTTGTACAAATGAAATTGCAGCTTGGTCTGGGTTTGTATCAAGCATTAATTATTGCTTTTGCTTTTGTGATGGTGGTGTTGTTGTTGTTTTGAATGAGTATTCATGCCCACTCATGGTCTTCAAGTGTTTTTTAAAAGGAAGTGATTGCTTATAAGAAACAGTATGTTCTGAATGTGAACTTGATGGTATATGAAGACACTTTTTTTTTTTCTTCTTTTTCCCTCTCTTTGTATTCAGCATGTAGAAGAATTGTTGAGACAGCAGCAGTTTTTAGAAATATTCTTAGAAGGCACACGGTCTCGAAGTGGAAAGACCTCCGGTGCCAGAGCAGGCCTTTTGTCTGTGGTGGTGGATGCTCTCTTCTCGAACGCTACTCCCGACGTCCTGATTATACCTGTGGGAATCTCCTACGATCGCATCATTGAAGGTCACTATAACAGTGAACAGCTGGTAAGGGCAAGTGAACAGCTTGTTTTGCCTTGGGGATTTTGTGTTTATAGGCAGGAGAATCTGTTACACAGCTAGATTGTGTGCTAGTAGTTCTCTGTCGCATTCACTTAGTGTTGAAGAGTATAGAGGTGTGTGTCATCAAACCTCTCTGACAGGGAGTGCTGAGGCATGGGTAACATGCTTCTAAATGCAAACTCATGATATAAAAAATGATACATTCAGATGCTTATACGTGGGAAAACAATAGTTCTCTAGACTTACATGAAGATATAAAGTGTGTCATAAGATTGGCTCTTGTTGTGTCCGTTGAATGTATTTTAATTTTAAACATAACCTGATCATTTTAAATTGGAGACAAAAAAAAAATCAGCCAGAACAACCACTCATGTTTTCCAGGGCAAGCCTAAGAAGAATGAAAGTCTGTGGAGTATAGCTAGAGGAGTCTTCAGGATGCTGCGGAAGAATTATGGGTGTGTCAGAGTAGATTTTGCACAACCATTTTCCTTAAAAGTAAGTTGGATATTTTGAAGATTTTTTTTTAAAAAGATGATATGATATTTTTGCTGTTTCAGTTATAGGACACATTTGTTTTCTCATTGGAGGCTGTTATCATTAGCATTAGCTGCAGAAGGCTATTCCAGTGGGACAAAAGTTTGTAACTTACCCACTTTGCTGAAGGCTTGAGTCTTCAAACGTGATTGTGATAAGCTGAAACAGTCTCACAGCTCATGTTAAAGGTTATTTTAGTTTTAAAATAATGTAAGATTGTCACTTTTTTTCTTTTTTACCAGTTTTTGAAGTGATCAATGTAGCGTGTAGTAATTCTGTATGTTGTACAGATGTTTGGAGTTGAAGGAAACTGAGTACTGTTCTGCAGTTGAAGTAACTGAGTAGTTTACACTGTTGTTGAGGAATGGCATTTGTCTCTTTAGATTTTTGAAGTTGCTGAGTAAATCAGTAGCTGTAGAAGTATCACGGATGACACATCATCAAATCTGCATATTCTGTAGTTCATTATTAATTTGCACCTATTACCTAGATTAATTCATAAAGTACTGATCTGTAGTTCCTTGGAGAAGGGAGTGACGAAATACTAGTTGCCTTCACTTTTACATTTTCCATGATTTCTTTACAGAATCTGCTAGTATAACACTTAATTTCTCTACATTTCACTAATCTGTGTTCTGCTACAGTATAACTTATTTTTAGTGTGACTTTAATAAGATTAACTGCTGTAACAACAACCTGCTAGAACATTATCCAAATTAATTAGGCATTCTTCCTTCTGCCCTACTTCTCTCAGAAAAGCGGCAGGTTGGAGAGCTTTAGAGGGTTCAATTACCACAGCATGGAATTATTGTGACTCTCTGCACTGCATGATAATTAGTGTAGGAGGGAAAGATATTAATTCACTGCCAAAGAAGGCAGCTTGGGTCACTTCCAGGCCATTCTTGGTAGAGAGCTAACAATTGCTTTTGGATCAGTATAAGGAGAAGGTTATCTGCCCTCTTGATCTGGTGAAATACTGATCACTCCGTACCTTCCTAGCAACCTCTGCCAGCTTTCATTTGCATGTGTGTTTATTCTTGTGCTCCAGAAATGAAATAAGCGTGACATAAATTGTTTAAGTATGCCGTAACCAAGATTTCCAGAAGTGTAACTATATCATTTTTAAAATTAACGTAGTTATATCGCTGCAGGTTTTTCTCAGAAAATGAGCTTTTAAAGTTAATTTTTGAGCTTTTGCAGTTCTGTGAGTACAGAATTAGAAGCAGAAGAGGGGGAGCTGGCTGTGAAAGTCTTGTAAGCAGTTTTCCTGGGAGAGAACTTTTCCTGACCAGCAGGCAAAGTGGCTCTGTAGTTTCCCACATCAGTCTTCATAGGAACTGGAAGAACACAGTGTTCTGAAAAGAGAGTAATGTAAATGCTAACCTGTAAGGAGAGGCTTCTGAGGAGTCTGGGATTCAAGAATTCCTACTATGTGGAATTGCTGCTTCCCGGGTGCTTCAGTTTTATGATGTCTTGCCGCTAGGGCTTCTGTAGTGGTGACACTCCCTATCCTGGTGTTTAAAGAAAGCAGAAATCATCATCTGTGTTGGTTTTGAATGGATATTAGACTTTGTTCTCACTGATGCTAATGAAGGCAGTTCTCGTTAATTTAATCATGGAGAAGCTAGTCTCAAAGGACTTGTTCCCAGAAAGATGCTGGCAGGGATTATGCATTGTGTTTGTTGCAGTGTCTTTCGCCAAGTGTAGAGTCCTTGCTGGGGAAAGTTTTCCTTTTCGTAAAAAAGAATCAAAGGTGAATAAACTCATAACTTCTGTAACCTTATTAGTGTTCTTTGAGTGTGAGCTATTTTAATCATAGTTGCATTTTTGAATAATTGCCTTTTTCATATACATAATGTTACCATTTGAATGCAAAAGTGGAAAAAGTACAAAAAAAAAAAAAAATAACAAGACTTCTCTTAATAGGAATATGTCAACAGCCAAAGTCAAAAACCTGTGCCTGCTCCTCTTTCTCTGGAACAAGCTTTGTTACCAGCTATACTTCCATCAAGGTAGAGATTTTTTGGTTGTTGGGAGGAGGGAGGGCAGGTTGGTTTTTTGTTTGTTTTTCTGCTTTTGTCTTTTTAGTATTCTGCATTACATCTCAGGCAATGCTTGAACTCCCCAAGGATGATCCAATTGCATATAGATAAACAAAAATCTTAGACCATTAGAACTGTGCAATTTCTTCCGAGAGTTACGTTCTTTCTGGGGATTTTTTTTTAAACAAGTTCTAGGAGGGTTTTTTGTTTTTTCTTTTTTCAATTGTAGTGACCTCTGTTGGTTTAATTTCAAATTTTATGGAATAATTTAGTCAGGGAAGAAAAATGACACAACGAAAACAGAAGAGAGTGTTTTTAAACCTCACTTCAGATGGGTTTTGGTATAGCTCCAAACCAAATAGCTCTTCCTAGTGAGGGCTTCTAAGTGAGTACCCTTTGCTCAAAGAGGTAACTCACTCAGAAATGCAGAACTTCCACTGTAGGATTAGACTTGCATTTGTTACACAAATTTACATTTTAGTTGAGGTCTTTGCTTGGCTTGCACAAACCTGTGTGGTCCTAGTAGAGACAAAGTCATTATTATTATTTAGAAAGTTGTAGGTCCATGTAAAAGACTATTTCAAGTTTGTAGAGTGACTGAGCTGAAAATTGCCTTCTAGGCAGATTTGCTTAATCTGTTCTGTATTGATCGAAAAGAGCTGTGGGGTGCAAATGATGTCATGGCGAAATCATGAACAGCCATCGGGCAAGGCAAATGTTCTGTGTTGTTCTTTTTCTTTCAGTAGTCTTTATCTTGGATTGTTGCTTAGCATGAAGGAAGCACCTGGAAAAGTCAGGAGATACTCAACTTTTTGTGGAGCTTGTTATGCATGATGTTTTTGTGCCCTTACCAGAATGCATAGTGTTATTTTTGCACAGTAATTCAGTTAGTGTATCTAAAAAAAAAAAAAAATCAGTCTAAATCTAAATGTCATAATACCAGTTTTTATTTTGTGTTCAGACCTAATGATACTGTGGATGAAGGTAGAGAGGCTTCACTGCCTAACTCCAGGGATATAACCTGTGAGCCCTACAGAAGAGAGCTGATAGCCAACTTGGCTGAGCATATTTTATTCAGTAAGTGCTTCAGTATCACTATCAGCTACCTATTTTGTCTTGCTGATTGTACCAACTAACTTGCTGTTTGGTAGTGNCTTCTTTGCCTTCCTCCCTCCCTCTGCAATGTTTGTCTTTCTGTTTGGGTGCAAGCTTTCTGTCTGTTTATGTTGGTAACTTGTGTATTCGTTGTACCAGCATACTGAACCTGATGTTCTTTGAAGTTTTGGAATTGACTGTCGTATTGATACACTGATTTCTTGTCATGCCACGGAAGAAGACATGGGATGGTTTATGTTACTGTTCTTACAAATTCATTTGTCTGTGTGGACCAACGTTGTTAAGCTCACGGGCCATGTGGTGTGTATTTCAGTTAGGTCTGTGATCTGTGGTATAAGAGATGCATACAAAACTGTACTTTTACCTTAGTAAACATCTGAGCTTTACTCAGGCCTCTTAGTTCAAGTTATTTTACATGCCTACAACACTCCAGAATTCTGCCTGATCATTACAGTACCTTCTGTAGGGTGAATATCGTCATATATTGCTAGAAGGAGCTGAAGCAGTAAGAGCTGAGATACAGGAGTGTCAGGACGTTCTTGAAATTCTACAGCTTCTGCTGGTTTATTACTCTGTTAGCCATAACACACTTTGTATTTCGTGCAGAAGGTACAGTTCTGTGCCAGTATTTAAAGCAATGGCAAATGTTTCACTTGTAATGGTGTTCTAAACTTCTCAGGTAGTGAAAGTGTTCCAGTATAACTTTGTCCTGTTTACCTCTAGCTGCTAACAAGTCCTGTGCTGTGATGTCTACCCACATTGTTGCCTGTTTGCTGCTGTACAGACATAGGCAGGTAAGGCTTCTGTGCTGCTTAAATGTCCTAGCAGCACTTTGTACATGTTAATTAAAAACAGGGTATGCTAGAATATGATACCATGTCAGCAGAATGATTCAAATGTTTGACTGAGCCTTTTTGCACAGGACTTGGAAGTTGTTTTTTTTTTCTGCTACAAATGTTCTGCATTTTGCCTGAAGTTCCTTTTTCTTCTAATTTGAAGCTTGTGTTGCACGTAAATTGAGAACACATTCAAAAATATTGATAGCTGTGTAATCTTCCCAGTCATAGACATGTTCCCCTCAGTCCAATCTTTCCTATTCGCTAAAACAAAGGGATGAAAGAAGCATTTTGTTATGTGGTCTGAAGCTATCTTGCCAAGAAAACAAGGAAAGCAAATGCTTAAGGAAAAGCTCTTCCTCATGTCTCCAGCCACTTGAAAAGAATTTCTGTTACTTACAGTACTTCCAAGTAACTGGTGTTCATTTTGTAGTGGAGGGAAGTGTGAGATCTCTCTTCAAGAACAACTTACGTTTCTGTCGGTTGTGAAATAAACTAAGAATCAAACAAATTGTGCATTCTCAAACAGCTGAATGGCTTTAGTTGTATGCAATTCAAAACCCATGGTCCGTTACAGCAAAGTCTCCAAAAACAAGGATTTCTAATATGAGATCTGGACTTTGGATTATTGAAAATTAATCTCTTTATGTGTTTGCCATATACGTGTGATTTGCAATGAACTCATGCAAAATAACTATGTTGTGGTTCTGTTATTATTTCTAGGGGACTGATCTTTCCAGGTTGGTTGAAGATTTCTTCTCCATGAAGGAAGAGGTCTTAGCCCGTGACTTTGACTTGGGATTTTCAGGGAACTCAGATGATGTTGTCATGCATGCCATCCACCTGTTGGGGAACTGTGTGAATATCACAAACACTAGTCGAAACAACGAGTTCTTCATCACTCCCAGCACAACGATACCTGCTGTATTTGAACTCAATTTCTACAGCAATGGAATTCTTCATGTATTCGTTAAAGAGGCAATTATTGGTATGTGGCCATTTCAGTCCTTGTTTTTCAACTGCATTTGTATTGTTTGACTGCTTATAGGCCTAGAAGTAGGCAGAAAGAAGGGTTAGGTTTCCTTTGCTGTAAAGCTCTTTGTAAAAACTTTGCTTCTATTTGTTTCTGCTCTAGCCTGCAGTCTTCGTGCAGTTCAGAGTAAGAGGTACAGAAATGGTACCAATGGTGCTTCTCCCAGTTTGATTAGTCAAGAACACCTGGTCCGAAAAGCTGCCAGCTTGTGCTACTTGCTTTCTAATGAATTTACTCTATCTTTGGTAAGTAACCGCAGTAACTGTCCACTTTTCATTTTTTTTCTGCTTTTTTTTTTTTCTTCCCCTGCCCTTGTTACTTTACAGAGAATTGCTGCTTTCTTCAAGTGTCTTGATTCTGTTGTGTTCGCTAGTGATAATGGGTAGTAGGAAGTTGAAGAGCATCTGAAAAAATAAAATAGTGTTTTCATTTGCTTCAAGGAAATACATTTGAATCGGTATAGTCGTATCAGAACAGTTCATCCAAAAGATGTCTGCTCTGAGGTGAAATTAACTGGCCATTTTCCTGTTGCTGCACAGTTTCTTTGGCAGGGTACCACAAGATCAGTCAGCTGGGTTTAGGGGACGCAAACTGAGTGCGTTCCTGCTGCTGGTGCAGGTGCCAAGTGGATGATACCAGCGTGAGCCTGCAGCGTTTCTACTGTGCTGGCATCAGGCTTTTCCTGAGAAAGAAAGGCTGATCTCTGTGTCAGCTTCCCGCAGCTGCAGGTTGGACGTCTGAGTGCCCTCCAGCAGATTTTGTCTTGCCTTGGCTATTAGACCATCAAGGCTATTATCTGCACTCCTCCAAAGCTATTCAAATATTTTGATTTAAACAAATGTAAGTCTTCAAGAGTACCAGACTCATGTGAGTTTGCATGCATGAGTGAAACTACACCGGAAACTAAGACTCCAGATTCTGAAGATAATCTTAATTTACATAGTTGTGCAAGAGTCACACAGTGCCACACCTGATACTTAACAACAGTTTTAAACATGACCTGAACTTGTTTTTTGTTTTGTTCCAAAATGTTGAAGAGAACTCATTTTAGTTTTGAAAGATGCTCTGTACAACTACAGTTTTCAATGCTTGATGTTTTTTTTTTTTCCATATTTGTACAAGTTGCTTCAAATTGTAGGGATTCTTGCATTAGTTCTCAAATTTGCATGTTTTTTCTGACTCTTGCCTTTTGTAGTGTTTCTTTTCCAAAAACTTGGACAAATTTTAAATGTCTATCCTTGCAGACAGTTAGACATAAAATATTACAGTGAAATAAGACAAGAGTTGTGCATTGGGTGGTAAGAGATTAGTAACTCGTTTAAAAGGAATAATATTTCTGTATCTAAAATAAATCATACGGAACAGAGAACTGGGTATAATGGATGCGGATATAATAATGGATTTTTTATTTCATTGTAATTAGTGCATTTCCTTTTATGTTTCACAGCCTTGTCAGCTGATATATCAAGTTTGCCATGAAGCAGTGGAAAAGCTGATACAGTACGGCATTCTTCTGGTGGCCGAGGTAAGGCGACAGAGATGCTCTGCGTGCTTTCTTTCTTGTGCCTGACTAGCTGTAGGTAGTTTATGCTGCTTAGTTGTCAGTCTTGATACAGGTCTTAGATAATAATATATATTTAGAACAAATTTACAAGTCCAGGCCTGATGCTGCTTAATTCTTTCATTTATAAGCATCAGATATTTGGGTGTGGTCAAGTTGTGAGGCTGCAAATGTAAGGTCACTGTACCTTCCTTTAAACCTGCTGAAGATGACATCTTTGATACTGCCTTGTGAAGTGAAGCCTTTTCTTTTTTTTTTTTTGAAGCCCTTTAGAACTGTAGCATACGTACACAGAAGTTTAATTTCTACTCTACAGAAGTCTGTAGAAGGCATTTTTTGCTGTTCTTTGACTCCTTTGTTTCAATCCAGGACTTCCTGTAAACCTCCTGTTCACGCAACGTGAAGTTCCAGTGGTATCCTGGAGCTGCTGTGTTTTGCAGTCTATCAGAAGCATACGTTAAGAAACGTGGCTGACTCAGCATACCTTTGCTTCCCAAACTTTTTTGTGCACAGTAAATGAATCCTGGAGTGCAGGGAAGTGACACAAAGTAAAAGAGCATTTGGCAGTGGCATATTCGGCTGCTTTTGTTTTTGCAGCTCTCTAGTTTAGAGGAGTTTAGATCTACTTCTGGTGTACTTGCTTATGGCTATTTTTCTGCCCTAGTACCTTTTGATATGTTTCCAGTTCTAATGCATGTGTGTAACATTTACTTCATAGTCTTGGCTATTAAACTTTCTCCTCCTTTGGTGTTACCACTCCGTGCTTTTTATCTGAAGTGCTGACATTCTCATTGCGTTAAGTGTAATTGTTACGAAGTAAATCCAAAAATGAATGCTGCCCAGAGGATACCTGTCATGGATATTAGGACACTAATCACCTATTTGAGGTGTCTGTCATCCATTTGTTTTTAATCTTGCATGATTCATGTTTCTGAGTGGAATAATTGTATGGGGGTCTTTCCTCAGTGACTTAGTGTTGGTGTCCTTTGAGAATCTTTCTGTACTACTACTTTGTGGAAAGTAAATAGTGGTGCATGGTGGGCACTAATGTTGCCCTTATTCTTCAGAGTGTGTATTTGCTATCTCTGAAACTCATTTCTGAAGATGCATTGTTGAAATTAACTGTTGCATCTGATATTAATCAGTCAGGAGGAGCATTTCTGTTGCACCTCAATTACTGTGCACCCGAACTTGTGACATACTTGCATTGCTGCACAACGGAACTAAACCATTGTTCAGGTAGATGGGGCATTTGTGTACTTTTCGCTTGCACTTATCTCAGTAGATTACCTCTTTTTATTTTTTTTTTGCCATAGAACTTTATAATACTTTACAACTTTACAAAGCACTGTATTACTTAAAGGTTTTGCTGAAATTAATGTTATTCCTAAACAGAAGAAAAGCAAACGGTGGATATTGTGAGGAAATAGAGTTCAGGCTGAAGAACCACCACAGTGGTATTCGTGCGATTATGCACGTGTCCCAAAAACCTGAAATGTGTGCTTACCTCAGGCACCTGCCTACATCTCACATAGGTGTGAGTGTAAATCCCTGCTCTGAAGGTGGATTACTGCTGGGGCATTTATAGGCTAAATTTGGATGCTGCTTGTCAGGGTGATTAGCAGAATGGAACTGCTGTGACACAGCAGGTAGAGGGGGCTCAGTGTCTCAGCATAATCAAGATTTAAATGGTTTGGGTCCTTTCTGATTAAAACTAGCTCATCGTATTCTACCTCTGCCTCATGTGGGGACAAGTACAAGAACATCATCGTTAGGGGCAGTAAGTTCCTGCTTAAAAACAGCAACTTATGGCATTCTGCATTAATTGAGGTTTCAGCTGTTGTGGTACAGTAAAACACAGCTTACTAAGATGTCCTTAAAGGAAAAGTGGTACAAAGGAAAGTGACATCCACGTCCAGACAGCCTCTCAGCTTTCTGTCCTAACAAAATGGAAAACACTTTCTGGTCAACTGCTGCTACCTGGCTGTGGCAACGCTACAGCAGAGATCTTCACTTTGTGTGGCAGCCAGGCTGCAGAAAATGTCTTTTTCACCAAATTTATTTTCTTTCTGCTTATCTGAACCCTGTCTATAGTCAGGTGTCATTTCTTTTCATTAAAGACTTGTTAATGAATGGACTAATTTAGTTGGATGAGATTGTAAAATAAACCTGCTTATTATTTATCTTGCCTCTACCATATTGTCTTTCAACTTCAAGCAGGATGATCAGGAGGATGTTAGCCCTGGTCTTACAGAGCAGCAGTGGGATAAAAAACTCCCTGAACCATTAACTTGGAGAAGTGATGAGGAAGATGAAGACAGTGATTTTGGAGAAGAGCAAAGAGATTGCTACCTGAAGGTAATGTTGTCCTAAGGCTAGTAACACTGAAGCCTGTTACCAGAGGTACAAACGGCCTCCCTAGCTCAGGAGGGATAATGATGCAACCTTTTTCTTTCTGCTGGTTCCAGTATTAGTCTGTTGCATTTCGCTGCAGTTGGTAAAACACCTCTCTCTCATTCTCATGGGGAAAATAGCTGAAGAAATATCAAATAATCTTATAGGGAGGTGGAAAGACAATGGTAGTGTCATGAAATCTGCTAAAGGGTTAAGTATCCTAGTGTCTAAATGCTTTATTCTTACTTTTTCTAAATAATGTTCATTTTAGACTTTAACTGGTTCTCTCAGAATGCTGATGCAAACGTATTTAGGATATCTGGTTAACACCTGGAAACTTATTTCCATCTTTATGAGTATAGTCATCATTTCTGTTGGCCGCAGAACAGTATATTGTCTTTAGTTTTGTCTTGGGAAAATAGAGATTACATTACTAATGTTCTGGAGGGAAAAAAACTGGCATTGTCTGGTGATACGCAGCGCCTGCTTTGTCCCCTTGGTAAAATACTTTCTGCTGTGCTTTCACAATGTGCACTGTCTTGTGCCCTGTACTCCTTGTTGCACTAAAAATTACTTGGGCTGACATTTTGCCATGTACTGTGGTGTGGGTTGTTCCTCATTTCTGCTGGTCTTTTAAGCTCTTGTTGCCCTTTCCTAGGTGAGTCAGTCTCAGGAGCACCAGCAGTACATTACTTTCCTGCAGAGGTTACTGGGACCTTTACTGGAGGCATACAGCTCTGCAGTCATCTTCGTGCACAATTTTAGTGGTCCTGTTTCAGAGTCCGAATACCTACAAAAGTTACACAGGCACTTAATAAACAGGACAGAGAAGAATGTTGCAGTGTATGGTATGTCAAACAGTTTGGAACTATTCTTTCTGTTCCTCCTGGCAGCAACGCAGCCCAAATTCAGTTGCAGTTTGTTTATCTCTGCCTTTTCTTTCTTGCAGCTGAGAGCGCTACGTACAGCCATGTGAAAAATGCAGTGAAAGTCTTTAAGGAAATTGGGGTAAGTGTCTGTGATCAAAGTTGGAGACTGTTAAGTTTCGTTTTAATGAGGAGCGCTGTTTTGGCAACTCGTGAAACCTGTGCAAAGTGGGTTTAAAATCTGTGGACATATCTGTGCAAATGTATTGTGCCTTTTGAGCATTTTGCTTTGCTTAAAGCTCAGGGCTGTAGGAAAAGAGCACACAGTGCAAAACAGGACACTTCTTGCACCTGATAAAGCTTGTCTAGATGATGGCCAGCGGACCAGGTGTTTTTATTCACAGCTAATGAAGTTTTCTGCTCTACTCTGTGTCCTTGCTGTACAATATTAGAAGGCTGAGAACATGCTTTGCTCTGTGTAGAGACAGCAAATTTTGAATGACTACTTGAGTAAGTATTAGTTATTGAACTTTGTCTTGGCAGTTTACCACTCAAACTTCAAATTTTAGATTCTGTATATAGAATTTGCAAATGTAAAGTTTCTTTTGTCAGAATGGCATGACTTCCTGAATAACAGATGGAATTTAGTATAGTAATTTTAAAAGCATCAGCATTTAGGCAAAGTATTGCTAGATTAAGGTTTTGACATCTTTGTCTTTCAGTTCTGATGTATTAAATAGGCTAACAATACGTAGCATATAGGGAAGCCTACAGTAGAAATATCCATCATTTTAATTCTTGTCTGTTCTGCTGTTGGACAAGTGGAACTAGACAGCATCTGAATTCTTGTTTTCAAAGTGCATGCGTTTTCAACTCAGGTGCCTTTTGAGTACCACTTTGGTCCCTTGCAGTTAGGAGTTGGCTCATCATACACCGTGTTTCGTTCTTAGTTTCTTTTCTTAGAAAGATGATTACTTGAACATGGTCAAAATTACTTACGTCTGTGCTGTGTTTCAGGTTTTCAATCAGACAAAACAAAGGAGAGACACTATTCTGGAACTTAGCACTACATTCCTACCTCAGCGCAACAGGCAAAAACTACTAGAATTCATCATGAGCTTCATGGTATTGTAGAACACATGCAGCACCTTTGTCCAGGGACATGAAGACAGGTTTTGAGACTGTGTCAAAGCCTGGGGGCATTTGCTAATCCTTCAAAGCTTAAGGTGCCACTGTGGGTAAGGCCTTCTCTGACTTGAACTACTGGAAGACAAGTGCCTTCTTACGTATGCATTTATGGGTTTCTTGCAGTCCCAATCCTGTTGTGATACTCAGATGACACTGGATACAAGTGATTAAACACATTGCAAAAAATAAGATAAATGATTAAAATTAGGTTTAGAATGGAGAGTGAAGTTTTATCAGTGTTATGTTTTAAAAAATCTACTTTTAAAGACTGTAACAGATGCACAAATACAAATATGTGTGATCTGTAGCTAACCCTGAGATCTTGAGTTTAGTGACAGCACAACTTCTGGCATAAATAACTTTCATTCCAATCCAGTTTTATTGTTTTAAATAAAAGGTTTCTAAAATTTTGCCTAGGCAAGCTAATATACTTAATGGATAAAGCCATAGTTTTGCATCAATGCTAACATAAATGCCAAAATTCTAATGAGAATAACAGTTAAACATTTGAGCGTAATGACCATGTAGCAGATGATTGTGAGAAATGTCAGCAGGCACACCTTGCACTACAGAGCTGTGTAGTGCAGTGGTAAATTGCACTAATCACTGCTGTCATGAAGAATGTGAGAGTAGCATTTTTGTTTTTGTTGTGGCATCTGTCCTTCAGACAGATGAATGTCAGAAGACAGTTGCCTGAATGTGAATATCTTGTAAAATCTGAGATTATTATTTAATTGAGAAAAGCTATTGATTTTTTTTTAATTAACAGTGTCAGATTTTTTTTTTTAAGTGGAGTAAAAACTTGATTTGGTGAAATAATTTTTAATTTTAGCCCTATGGATTTCAGCAGTAACTTTTACAATTATTTGGAAAACACTGGTTCATATGGTATTCTGTTGCTGAGCAGATCTAAATTATCATGAAGGAGTAGCCTCTAGAAATGCAGAAATGTCATAAATGGTGCCCTTTGTTCTCTGATTTAACTGGCTTATAAAAAAAATTCACAAAGAAAACCGAGTGATGACTAATGCTGTGCTATGAAACAAGACTTCAGTCCTGCAATTTGATCATTTTGCATGGAGGACTTGCACTGTAATTTCATCTTCTCTTCATGTGAGTGGAGATTAGACTGCAGGCTGTAGTCCTGGTGTTTTAGTACAGCTGATCTAGCTGAAGCAATAACTTGGTGATGCGTGACACTGGTTTGCTTGTGAAATGTGTTTTCCTCATTTAGATTGCTTTCTGTATGAGGGAGATCAGCATTTCCATTACTGCCGTGTTTCGTTTGATTCTCACGTCATGGCCTTGTGAGCAGAAAATCCCCCAGAATTCATCACATGAAATCTCTGTTGCTTCGCATAAATATGGAATGGCATACTTGAATCCCAGCATTTGCACTGTTATGCCAGCACAAAACTGACGCACACAATTTGAGTTTGTGGCCAAGGAGCTTGCATTTGTACTGCACATTTATCAACAGGAATATTTCTGTAGATTTTTTTATTAAATGCTACTAATATTTGAAACCTATGGTTTATAGTTTGTTAGCATTATACAGTTAGCACTGTGAGACACGTGTTTTGTCACTAAACCAGGTGCTCTACAACACTTAAAGAATTTCTGAACCAAAGCTACATTAATATGAATAGAAACTGACTATAGAATTGCTTTTGTTTTCATGCACGTCTGCTGTCTCAGCAGGATAGTGACTAGATGGCACATAATTTCTTTTATAAAGTCTACTAGCTTTTTAGAACAGGTCTCATCTCATTCTAGCTCGTGTGCACTGTTTGTTAACCCAAAGAATGCTTAAAGAGTTGTTGCTGATGGCTTCCATTTAATGTCAACAAAGACTAGGTGCTTCTAAATAACAAGGTCTCCTAGTTTACTACATTTCAGTAAATCTGAAGTGTACTAACAGTGAAGATTGTAAATAAAAAGATTTTTACAAGTGAAGCAATATGAAGCAAACAAAACTTGAGTCATTTTGTTAAAATTGTTCTGCCAACTGATGTATTAATTACCATAAAACTGGGAGCATTAAGGTCACTGGAGTGTTCTGGGTAGGTGTTGCAACTAAAGATAAATTATGGCTTGCATTTAAAAGAACAACAACAAAGGCAAAATATGATTAATGGAAGTCAGTGAGTGGATGGAGTACTATGCATGTGAGTACACAGTAATGAATACATGTAGTATGCAGAGGGAGGGTGCACCTCTAAGGTTGGTTTAGAATGAAAAAACTGCATGTGAGAAATCACGAATCATGTGCCACTGGGAGCCTTTGCTTTCTGCAGCAAGTGTGTATGTATGCAAACATGTATATTGTGACACACAACAACTATGCTTTTCCCTGAAAATAAAGCGCAGAATAAAAATTATGTAACAGTCAAAAACTAAAACCAACACTTCTGCACTGTATTTACACCTTCAGTGTCTTCTGATTTTATTAACCTCTCATGTTTCCTTTGCTGCTGGTATACTACCTGGCTGAGTTAACCTTGGTGAAGTTAACAGTAAAGAAGGAATGACAGACCGCATCACCACTGATGTATTTTAAGACTCTCCTCTTAGGAAGACTTAACGCAAGTCCCCCCATTCTTGTGAGCATACTGCTCAGGTGTGCAAGTCTTTTTGGGTCAGGGTCTTTCATAGTATGTCAAATGCAACCTTTCCAACTGCATCCTGTAGATCTTGCATTTCAGAGTGGTGGAGGTATAGAATTCCACTTCAGTGCTGCCACAACTGCCCAGTCCCCCAGGGTTCATAAACTTATTAATATCTTTACTCACAGTGACATGTGAGGCACACCTGCCTTCTCTTTGACAGCGCAGGGCTTTATTCACATGTCTTTGACTAAGAAGTGTATGCACACACTTGCCTTTAGTCTGCTCCACAAAGAAGCTTTAGAATCACAATTCAAAGAAGGTTGAGCTGGAGGTGTTCTAAGATACTGTTGCTATTTTGTTTCTGTGCTGAGGAGCCTGGTACTGCTTCCCTGTGAATGTTACCATGTTTTACTTGTTATGTCTAATGTGTGTCTCTTGTGGAAGCACAGAGGTGTATTGGAGTCATTTTAATAAATTAAACTGTTTGCTAATATGACATTCTAGTGTTGTGGATTTTTTTGTTTAATTGGTAGCCTATAATAATTAATCTAATAGCTCTGTCCTATTCCAGGTAGTTCCTGAATTTAAGTTGTGGAAAGCTTTCATTAGAGATGTGAGTGCACATGAAAGTTTGAGACTGAGAGGAATCTCTACCAGTGTATTTACTGGAGCAGAGCCATTTAAAAGCCTGGTAGAGGTGACGTCCTGATTCCTGAGGCACTGTCTGATCACAAAGCAGAGGTGCCATTTAGCTTTTCTTTTTCCATCCTCTAGAGGGTCTTGTACGTGGCTTCCTCGTTTTTTAAAGGCCCTCAAAGTTTTTCTCACCTTACAGGGAGGGCTGGGCTGTTCATAAGTCTGATTCTACAGACTGTGCCTTCGTACAGTGATTCCAAACTGACCTGGAGAGCAGTAAGTCCCTTTCAGCTACTCTGACAGCATCTGGCATATGCACATCAATTGGAGTGGGGCTTTAATATAATAAAACCTGCACAGATGATCATTACTTAAATTGAGGAGGAGGGATGCTGTTTCACCCTATAAAGAAACAAAAAGTTGTAATCAACTGATTCTTTAAGAGGCCTCTAGCAATGTTCACATGCAAGCAGAGTTCAATTAGTTGTCAACTCTAGGCCAAGGTAGGAAACTGAAATTCAATTATAGTGAATAGCTTGAATAAAACCCAATTTTTATTGGTGATGACCTTCTGTGTTATTCTTTGTTCAAATGTCCTCGTATTTTTCAGTCTTCCAAAATCCCAAATGTCAGATAAAGCACTTATCTCCTGTTTTCGCTTAATTCGGTTTTCTTGTAATAAAAGCTTGTCAGGCTTATTTAGAAGGATCATTTGATTTGAGCGCTCTGCTTTGTTCTCTCCTGTGGTACACCAAGTTTTCAGCAGCCTTGTGTTTTCAAGGTAAGAGCCACATTGATCTGAATTGCTGCTTGAAACATTTTCAATCTCCTGTAAATTTTCATTACACTTAGCATTTGCTGGGTGAAAAGTATCAATCCAATTAATTCCTCCCTAAGTTGGCCCACCTGAAACTTTGTGGCATGTGTGTAGGAATATGTATGAAATGCTCACTGCTGTGTGTGATGCCAGAATTGAGGTCCCAAAGAGCATGAAGCCTGAAAAGACTTTTAGGCTTCAACTGTGTCATAACCATTAACAGTAACACAAACAAAAGCTAATTAATTGATTAATTATTGTTTTGTGAGTGGAATGTATAGATGATGAAACTTTGCCTTCCAGGTCCAGACCCTTTCAAGGCACACCAGAAATGGAATTGTGCAGAAGCAGCCCAGTCAGGCTGCTTTAACTGGTGGGCTGGTTGGCTCTTTATTCCTGAGAGCCGGAGCAGCTGTAATAAAAGTTACACTGCTTGTTGCTGTAATAGTGCAGGGCCTTTATTAAGGTTGGGTAAAAATGTTTGCCTAGTGTCTCTGCTGGTCAAAAAGCACATGGAGTAGCAGAAGTGGTTGGGAAGGGAATAGGGAACAAACAGGTACCGAGTGCCTGGCACTTCCACAAGAGATGGGTGGGAGCACCGTACCAGCTATAAAATCCCCGGTGACTGGAAAATGGGTGGAATCCTGCACCTAGCATTTTCACCCTCCAGACTGTTTCTGGCATGTTACAATGACAAATTACTAATTAACTCTGTAGTCTGTTAGCAGGTTACAGTTTAACTCTGCGCCTGTTTTGGAAATGTTGAAAGCCAAGTGGAATTTCCCAATTTACCTCTGCCTTCAGTATTGCATTGTCTCAGGACTTTGGGTTCCAGTGGTTGCATCTACCCAAAGATACAAGATAAATGGCACAGGATTACTGGTGACACTATTTTTGCACTGTGCTTTTTCTCTGGGAGCCTTTCCAGGGCCCCAGACAAATACTCAGGCAGCCTCTTTACAGGAGCTGTGTGATGGCTGCCGTGTAGTTGGCTCCCACCATGGCCTGATAACAGCTAGCTGTGGCTTTATTCTCCACTCTGATGAGGCTCAGGAAGGCCTGATTGATTGTTTTTGTTCCTCAGTTAAGAATTTTTGCATGTTTGTGGAAAACTTCATGGGCTCTCCTTGTGGCTGCATGGTATGGATTACATGTGTTACCTAAATTCATCTGAAACCAAACTTCAGCAGCGGTTCTAGGCATCTTGAATCAGACATCCTCTTGCCTCTGCAGGATGGAGAAGGACAATTAAAACTACTCCCTGTCAGAACGCTGTAAAAGCCCGTCTCCAGTGTTGATATTCCCCCTCAATTAAACTTAATTATCACAATTCAGCACCTTTCCCTAAAGATCTCTCCCTTTGGCCATTTATAACCTTTGATTTCCACAGGTTCCAACACTTGTTATCATTCCTGTGTCCAGGTGCTTCTTATTGTCCTTCCTTCTCAACAGCAGCTCTTCAGCTGGGTGGCACAGCTTTGTCATCCAAGCAGATCCCCTAAAATGTAAGCATAAGCTCCTTTAAAATACAGATGTGGTAATTAAATATTTTTTGTCTTTTTTTTTTCCCCATCAGAAAATTCTCTTTCCTTAATAACTGATGTGTTCAAAAGCATCTGTATTTTTATCTGTATTTTTGACAAGGTATTTGTGAAAGATCTAAATTTGAAGAAAGGCTTTGTATTAAATTAGTGATTTTGTTTAGATTGGGGTTTTGGAAGTGAAGGTAGAGTAAGCCTTTTCTCAAAAATGTTTTCCATAAAAACTTTCAACAAAACAATTTCAATTGAAAAGTTCATACAGTATTGTTCAGCTCCCATTAAAATGTCATTCATCTACTTTTTGGCAACTAGCTTGATAAATTCAGTAATATTTGTTTTCCTGAATAATTGTTGTGTATTATATTTTAAAATGGTCAGAATGTCTATGTGAGATAAACTTTAATGCTTTGCTGCAGTTCTCAGAAAAATGTGTTCTACGCAATGAAGTTATGTTTTGAGGAAGCCATACCACCAGGCACATTTCTTGAGCAATGTTTTTCAAATCTCCGAAAGAAGCCGTTACATGGAATAAAGTGAATCTTCACTGTCCCTAAAAGATAGGGAAATTTAAACATGTCTCGCTTTAACAGTTATGTCATATTTAGACATGATATGAATTCTAGTTCTAAATTTTATTTCCCACTGTCTGTGAATTAGTTTCTAATATAATTGGAAGGAAACGTTATAAACCAACAGTTTCAGAATTGTCTACCTCCAGGAAACAGATGCTTTTCACTTTTTCATTCTAATTTGAAATGAAGATGATGGTGAGTTGCCAGCAGTCGCAGCAGAATGGTGTTGCCCTGTTCACACCCCCAACTCTGAACTCGTGTTTCCTAAATCATTTTGTCCTGATCTCTCCCTCCCTGCCAGCCCAGAACACAAGCCCTAATTCCATTAATTCCTCAACACTGCTAATTCTGTCCCTTTTACCCAGAGTTGTTTCTCTTTGTCCATGGGTCTGGGAAAACTCTACTAGGTATTAGGAGAATTTTATCCCTTTACTAGCTATAACCATTAACCCAAGTTGTAGCTTAAGGAAGTCTGAAGCATGGAAGCACTGAAATATTAAAGCTGGTATTTCTGGATATGCTCCAGAAAGTTAGCAGAGACAATGCAGGGTAGGAGGTTGTTTGTGTTTTTGTCTTGTACTTGATTTATACAAAGTTATCTCTTTGCTGGTGTAGAATGCAATAAAAATGAAAAATGATGGAACCCAAGAACACATGTAGTTAATTTTCTGAACCAAGTAAATTAAGTACAAATTGGTTATTAATAATTCAAAGCAAGATGCTAGATAAGACATTGGAGCAGCTTGTCTCTCATTTTCAGCCATTAAAATATTAGTCTGAGTGAGGCAGTCTGAGGCTCCCTTATCTCTTATTAAATCCTCACTTCTTCATTTATTAAGGAATCATATCTAAATGATGCAGCAGCGTTGAGACATTGCTGTTGCACTAACCTCATGTGCTGTGCCTTGCTGCAGACCTGGGATAAGCTGGGAAGTGCCTTTGGTGCAGAAAGACTTGGGTATGTGGGACCTCCTGGAGACCGCTGGGCACCTGGCACCACAGCACAGAAGCTCTGAGCTGTGATATCGTAGAATCACAGAACATCTCTCAGTTGGAAGGGCCCCACAAGAATCAGCAAATCCAGCTCCTGGCTCCACACAGGACCACCCAAACTCCAAACCAAATTTCTGAGACTATAAGTTGTTTTTGTTGCTGTTGTTTAAATTAAAAAAATATTATTTCCCCACTGTTTGTTACCTTTGGCATTCAGGCTGTACTTTGTGAAGTAAGAGTTGTCTCAGATGCATCAGGGCTACAACAAAATGGCTTTTCAAAGGATATGCATTGCTAACACCTATGTCTGTGCATAGAAAAATTGCCAGTGCCTGGAATACGAGGAGTTCAGGACTTCAGCCCCAGCATTTTTATCTTTCGTTGTCCTTAGAGGGATCTGGCGTTCGGCTTGTGAACAGAGATGAGGGCAGCTCCATCCTCCGAGTGTCCAGCAGATGGTGGTGGAGCTGCATCTACAGCTGTGCTTCCCGAGGAGGGCCGAGGCACCACCATTCCTGTACCTCAGCCCCGAGGCTGTCCATCAGGAGCAAAACATCATTTCCTTGGCAGCCAGATGCAGTATTTACCTAACATGGAGAGCACGTCTTTTGGAGCTGATTTTATCTGTTGCTGTGATTGATTTTTTATTATCGCAGAAGTCCGTCTGTGTTTGGCACCTGACACTAACTGTGGTGCCTTGGAGTGGTGTTTGTGCTGCTCCAAGAGAAAGCTAGTGTTAGGAAAGAAGCTCTGAGGCCTTGACTCTCCCCATCCTCCTGCAACCTCCGGTCCTGACAGGCTTTTTAAGGAAACAAAGCCAACACTCACAGTGCAGACCTGAGCACGCCTCAGTTTGGAAGTGTCTCAGATGCCAGGTGTGACTTCTGGGGTGTAGATCCACGTCAGGTCCCCGCACCCCACGAAAACCAAGGCCCTCTACAGCGACAGGCAGAACTGGGTCTTCTGTAAGTAGCTGGAAAGGAGAAATGTTGTCCTTGGGGTGTCTGACAGAGCCAGGTAGGGCTGCAGCTCAGCTTACTCCCAGAGATGAAAGCCTTCCTCTGAACCTGGAGGGCACCTCCAGGACCTTGTCTGAATGTGAGTACCAAGCATCCTCACAACATCTCCTAAATATTCTCACGTGTGTTTCTAACGAGCAGTTGCTGACAAATCTGCCCTCTTTCCTTCTCTGTTCCTGTTCACTTCCCATGTCCCCACTTCCAGGGACTTCAGGTCTCTGCGTCCATTCTGGCCAGTCCCCAGCCTACAGGACAGGAGGTGTAGGGCACGAAGCAGCAAGGAGATCACCCATAAGCCTCATGATATGCAGCTCAGGGCTGGGCCTGGGCATTGCTGTGGGGATGCTTTAACAGCCAGAAGGAGCAGGGTGGTGGCAGCCAACCCAGGAACCAAAAAACCATCGGGAGTGCCTTGAGCCTGCACCTAGCTCCCTGTGCCTGACCTCATCATGGCTTTTATAAGAATACTGGTTTTGTTGTTCTACCCTTAAACAGTCCAGGATCAGAACTTGCCTCCTTTAGTCAAACTGACAAGGCACTGATGCTTCTGTCATTAAGCTGTGGGTGAGAGGAGAAGTGGTCGCACTGACACAAGTAAAAGCTTGAAAGGATTTCTTCCACATCTGAGATGTCAGAGAACCAGGCCACTAAACAGGTACTAATGCGGCCACTGGAGGGCAGGCTCAAAACTCACAGATGCCCTGCATCAGCTCGCCTGTCCCTGCACAATTCGCTTCAGGCTCGCCCAGTCACTCAGACCCAACAGCTCCTCCAGCACCCGGGGCTTGGCTCCGCACCACTGCCACCCTCACAGCAGCCTAAGGGCTGCTCCCGGCATCTGCCCGCTCCTTCGGGACACGCAGCAGGCTCTTCGGGTGCTCGGGATGAGAGGTGAGCAAGGGCGGTTACCAGCAGGAGAGTGATGCTGGTGGTGGGGCCGGCAGAGGTGCCGGTGGCTGTAAGCAAGGGCCTGAGCTCTGCTCTCTGGGGATGGCGACAGGACCTGAAGGAACGGCATGGAGCTGCATCAGGGGAAGATCAGGCTGTGGGTTAGGAAAAAGTTCTGCACCAAGGGTGGTGGGCATGGAACATGCTCCCCAGGACAGTGGCCATGGCCCCTGGAGCTCAAGGAGCTCAAGGAGCATTTGGACACTGCTCTGAGACATAGGGTTTGGGTGGTGCTGTGTGGAGCCAGGAGCTGGACTTGTTGGTCCTTGTGGGTCCCCTCCAACTCAGGATGTTCTATGTTTATATGATCAAGTAAATTTCAACTTTCCATCCTAGGAGCAGCTACTTGACCAGGCAGCCACTTGCTGAAGGTGGGAGCAGCACCTGAGCCAAGTAGCAGGAGGCCACAGTCTGGCTGCGGGGATAGGAAGGTGACCACAGATCCATGCCAAGATGCACGTGGAGGCTGTCTTGTGTTCCTTGCTGACATGTGCTGCGTGCTGTTAAATCAGGCCAAATCAGGCAAATCTGTGCTCTGGATGATTTTTCTTTGCTGGCATGGCTGAATGGAGAAAAAACACACACACACAACCTCGTTCCCTGTGATTTTGCTCTGCATGGTAGGTGAGACCTGAAAAAACAAACACGCATGTTTCCCTATGGGTGATGGTGTTCCTCTAACTGACGTTTTTGTTTGCCAGCTGTAACGTATCCCTTCCAGCCTGGTGCCTATCTGTTGTCACTGTGATCTCTCTTGCATCTCTTCGGTACTGCCCTGCAGCAGGGTGGGAAGCTTTCCAGCTTGCTCCAGCCTCAGTTAAACAGTTTTTGATTTCTTTGCTGGCACCAGCAGCTGTTTGCAAGAACAAGGCATAGGTAGAAGCCAGACATTACTGAGAGGTCTCTCGAGCCCCAGCCTGCTCTCCTCTGCCTGGGGTTGTGCTTGGCAGCTCTTCAGGCAGCTGGGACATTTGTCTTCTTTTCCAGGCAATGTCAACCAACTTGCACAAAGCGGGGTAATCGCAGATGTGCTAACAAGATGTACTATCGCTGCTGTGTGGTTCGACCTGTTTGCTGGTTTCAAGTCGTGTGGCTGAGCAGCGTGCACCAGCTGACCAGAGATGTGGGAAGGTGTATGATGAGGTGGTGGCTGGAGGAGAAAGGACGCAAATTCACAGGAAATAATGTTTAATTGGCTTTGCTGTTCATGGTGTTCATTGCCTTCCTTTATAAGTAGAAATAGTTTATCCTCTCTTTTTAAATTCCTTGTATTTTTGGCTTCTGGGCATTGCCTATTTCCACACAGCCCATAGAGAACAGAATTGCTGTTGGGAAATCAAAAGGGAAAATGAGTCTTTAACTTGAACTGCAGCATCAGAGAACTTGAAAAATTGTGAATGTTTTTGTAAAGCCTTTACTTCATCATCCTTTTCAACTGAGCATCCTAAATGCTTTATAAATACTAATTAAGTCTCATGTGGCTCCTCTGAATTATGTAAAGAGAGAATTGCCTCATCCATCAGAAAAGAGGATCCAGAATCTGCTTAACAGTTTGAAAAAGCATCAAATGAGAGCAGCTCAGTGAATAAAAAAAGTAACACTCACCTAAAGATTCTGGGCTGGAGAAAAAACTGAGTGACCGGTCTATATCTTTTCACCCTTGCAAAACAGTAGCGTTGGATCAGGAAGAACTACATGAGGGCCTTTCTTCCCCTATGCTCCTTCCTTCTCTCTTTTTTTTTGCTTTGTGGGAAAACTTTGCCTTCATGGGTAAACTGTGTTTAAGAATAGGATTTCAGAAAGGAAGCAACATAAAGAGAAAAGGCTCCTCTGCCTCCTAGTCCTAAGACACAATTGACGCTGACACCGGGCGCTGTTGAAATGAGGACTGGGGGGGCAGAGCACACGGAGGAGCCCCATGGAGCACTGAGGGGCTGGAAGCACGATGGTGAAGCCAGGCTGTCTTTAGACAGCAGAGCAGAGATTTGAAGGACTGCCACTGCTGTATCTGCGCACAGAGGATGTTTTTTTTTTTTTTTTTTGGGAAGGATTGGCAATTACTCGCCCTTGGGACTGCAGAAGCTCACCAAAAGAGACAAGAGCAAACTGCCTGCCAAATGCATACCAGGTGCTAGATAAAATGCGTACTGCAGCCATCTGAAGACTTTGGGTATGAACTCCAGTTCATCAACATAACTCAAGGTGGAGACTGGCACTTAAATGCAGAGAGGCATCAGTTGTTTACTCAAATTTCTCATCTTCTACCAAAATTATTCTAATTTTCTCTTTCCAATGCCTGAGAAAGGCACAGGATTAATTGTTTCCCCAGACAGACTTCTGCAGATGTGCCTTCTGAATCTAATCTTTATCAATGATTTCTAATAAGATGAATGCAGACCAGGAGAAAAAGTAGAGCACAAAAACTGTTTGTATTGCAAAAATCAGACATTTTTTGTTGTATAGTGGATACATCAAGGTAACCCTGGAATGTTGTAAATGTTCAGCTAGTACAGAGGATGTGGCAGAGATGTTCTGTATTTCCCAGTGTCACTGACTGGCCTTATGCAGAAGTAAGTTACAAAAAGGGACCAGCATGACCTGGTGGGCATGGAGCTACTCTTGCACCAGCAGTGCTTCCCCAGGCCATGCAGGCTAACTGAACAGGAAGCTGAGTCAGCTGGAGAGCAGGTGGTTATTCCCCTCTACTGGGCACTTAGGAGGCTGCGCCTGGAATAATGTTCCGAGTTTCCAACCCCTGTGCAAGTTTCCTTCTTTGGCTACCTCAGAGGAGGGTGCAGAGAAGGCAGAGCCTTGCTCTTTCTTGCTCTCAAGAGGTAATGAATAGATGCTGCTGAGAAATCTGTCCTAAGTTGGCCCTGCTTTGAGTAATGGTGGAGTGGAGTTGGCCCAGGTGACATCCAGAGGTAGCTCTCAGTTTAAATTATATTCATTTTCCTAATTTTCATGTTGAGAATTGGAACAAACTTCAGGAACCACTTTTTTTTTAGTTGTCTAGGCCATACTTAAACAAATTAACAGACATGAGCAGCCTTTCTGACGTTATGGTCTGTGTTGTTGTAAGAACTATGATCATTGTAAGGTCAAGATTTTTCTCTATTTTGAAAATGTAGAAGTGGAACTGTTTTTATTTTTATTTTAATTCCTTTCTTCACCACACAGGAACTCATGCTTGTTGAGTTTTAACCTACTGTGAATTTACTGGCTTGGTTTCTTGCATAACTTCTTTCGAAGAGCCCTTGTAGAGAATTGCATGGGCTTTGCATGGCAATGACTGGTAATTCAAAGCACCTTAGTATAGATAGGTAGGAAGTTATAGCAAACAATTACAGCATGTCTGAAATTAATCTGTTATTAGATCAGTCAAGGCACACTACATAAAAATTGATGAAGAAGGAGGGGACAGTGAACTTATTTCTGTTTGAATGGTCCCAGCGCCATGAGTTCTCTGTGTTCTCAGTGTGATGACCAATCAATGATTGGCTTTGTGAAACAAGAGAATTAACACTTTTTAATTTATTTCAATTACAATAAAATGTATTTCATTGTAATGAACATTTATTACATACTTACATATCTACAGCTTATTTTATAGTTATTTTTCTATACACAACCTATGTGCAGGAAAACTAACAGCACTTGACGAGGTAAGTGAAAATGAAGTTAATCATGAGACAGACTTCTCTCTGCACTCATCCCCTGTAGGCTCCGTGTGTCTTGACAAGTTTTTGTTGTTGTCTTTATGTTTGTTTGTTTGTTTTACAGCAGGACTATACAATTAGCATCAAACAAACACCAAGGAAAGGAAGGTGTATGGCAGTACATTGCAAAGAAACAGAAGGCAATCAGAGTAAATCTCAGTGCTGGTAGTGGCTCAGCTGGTTTAAGACTTGGTCCTCATCGGAACGAGTTTTTGGAAAGCACCATTAGTTTTCAGTGACATGAGGCAGGATTTCAGCAATGCTTTCAACTAATGTCTTTGTCTGAATTAAGAGTTTTTCTTCCAGGTAAAATAACAGAAAACATATTTACTCATGGCAACCAACATTTTCTTTCTTTTCATATTTTTCTCCTTCTTGTTTTAAGATTACTGACTCCTCCTATAGTTAATGATGTGTCGGCACTGTCATTACAAAACCCTGCTTCTGGAGTGGCAAAATAATGTGCTTCAGATTTCAGATTTGTTTTCTAGGGTCTTTAAAGCATGTTAAGGATTCATAAGAGTATGCTAGGTTCTGCTCCAGATCCTGGATTAACTCAATTGAATGTCTACCACAAAATTTTACCAAATATGTTTTTAAAATACCTTTATTAATGTATTTCTAACATAGAAAATTTTATAATTTATATATAATTTATCAGTTATTATAGTTTCTTTAATAGCTTTATTTCTGCTTATCACAAATCAAAAATAAAGCTCATTGTTTCTGCTGCTTTGGAAATTGATTCTTGACTCAGATAAACAGCACAGTCTTGGGACTTTCAGAAAGGTTATTGCGTGCTTGCATACTCACATAGCTCACATTTCCCTCACTTCCTAGTGTGCTTGTTTTAATTGTTTCCCGAAGGGTTTTGAATGGCATCATCTAGCTGGCAGTGTTACTGCACCTACAAAATCTCCTTGGGGAGGATTTTAATCCTGCAGACTGCCTCTCCAAAATGTTTGAAGGAATCGGGTTTCTAGAGGAAGGACAAGAACCCAGGATTTTTGTTTGCTCGGAAGAGCTGAAACAAAGCCTATTATCAGTGGTATTTTAGGGTTAACAAACACTACTCCTAGCAGAATTCTCTAGTTTCTGTGAATTACAGAAATGCAGGATTTGCCCTGCTGGAGGATAGCCTGGTCTGTGTCATCCTGCCTCTGGCAGCTGCCAGAGCCACGTGCTAAGACACCCTGCATCCAAGAAACCCTGCAGTGAAATAACTTGTCCGAAGGAGAAGTTTATCCCCAGGTCTCCAAGTTCATGGCTGAGAACACAGGCTGAAATGTAGGATAGTTTCTATTGTGCTGTCTTCTGTGTCCCTTGGTGTTGTGGCACCAAATGACTCTGTGGCAATGAGTTTCAAAGGCTCGTTAGCATTTGTGTGAATCTCTTCTCCCCCTGACATGCATTTCCTCTGAGGGGCTTGCAATGGCTTCCCAATTCACCTTAACCAAATTATCTCCTTCCTCTCATAAGGATGCAGGCAGGAGTGCTCTATTGCCCTTTCCATAGACAACCTGATATTTTACCTACCGTACAGCTGTACCTCCCCTTCTTCTCTTTTATCTGCCCTTACATTGCTGTTCCTGCTTTGCAGCTGCTCCTTTGGATTAGATGCTTTGGGTGCCTGTCAGTGCCTATGAAAGAGATACAAGCATGGAACAGTCTATACAGATCAGGTGAAGTTTATGGTCTCTGATAGTCAGATCTTCTCACACGGTGCCTCTGAGCGAGAGGAGCACAGGATCACATGCAGTCCTAGATAGCGTAGGAATATTCTCAAGCAAATGCCAATGCTATCCTTTATTTCTGTAATAGAGAGAGATTTATGTAATGATGGGAAGCAAGACTCTCTCCATCAAAGGAGGCATTGTAGGAATCAGCTCTCACTCCGTGGTGAGACTTAAGCAGCGTGGATGTGCCCTGCATGCAATAGCTGTGTGTGTGCAGGAGCAAACAGTCTCTCCTAATCCCCCTTCTGCAGACTATATTGTGGTCCCTGAAACCTGGGTGACACACGGTAAGGCTTTTGATTTCCTAAAGCAGCATTATTACTTACTGCCAGATTTAGGAAGGAATATCAAAGTTTAAATTCAGAAATATGTTCTTCTCTTACCATTTTATTTCCCTCTAGCTTCCCCTCAGAAGCACCTGATGTGCTTCATCAGTCTAACAGGCTGCAGGAATCCCTGCACTGCTTCACAACAGACCGTAAGCCAGGGTTGCAGGGTTTGACTCTGCCCGGTGCTGGGACACAGTACTGTCAGCTGGCATGCCAGGATTGCACCCATCCTACTTAGAATAGTTCTGTCCTAAAGGCCTAAAAATTTTTTCTCCCCGCCTGCTCAGCAGTTAGTCATGTGGATGACCTTCCTGGCTCAGCCACTGAGTTGGTGTGTTCAAAGATTGTAACTGTCCATGTGGGGAACTCAGCAGATGGTCCAGGAGATTGGAGGTACCTCGAACTCTTCCTCCTGCAAGGGAGCTTGTGTGGCAGAAAGACAGTTTTCTATTACTATTTGTTCTGTAATAAATTCCTGTTTAGGAGTCTCATAAAGAAAGAGGGGTTGCATTTATTCTTGAAATATTACTTGTGCAAGGAGTCATCTGAAAGCACTGCCTGAAATGACCCTAAGAGAGGAAAGATGTGTGAGTAGATTTCTTGTCACCTTGACAAGGGAAAGGGCAGAAGGTGAGGGTACTTCTGTGGGGACTTTAAAATATCAGTTTGCTGAAGTCAGTGAATGTCTCAAACCACATCTCAAGTTTGCTCTTCTGTAGAATATTAAAAAGCAGCTAACTGAACCATGATAAGGCTGGGCCCCCCAGCAAGGCTCTTGTGATTGTTGGTGGCAGTGAGGTGCTCTGTCCCCGAGGTACAATTACCCTCAGAAGGACCACAGGGTTGTGCAGAGCTGTGACGCATGAGTTGCCTGTGAGCCTCTTCAGTGTGCCAGACCTCAGAGCACTTTGAAAATACCTACACTGTGTAGGAACTACCACTCTTCATGTGCAGTGGGACTGACAAAACCACAAAGGTCCTAATGAATTCCAGCAATTTTTCTTATGACCGACCTAGCAGCTCGGTGACAAAAGTTGCTGACCTCGCTAATCCTAAGCTTCAGAACATACTGAAAGAAAATCTGAAGTTTGAATACTCCTGCTTCTTGAATCATTAGGATAAACATCTGAAGGTAGTCGTGTCTTGGTCCATCCATAGCAAAAACATTCGTGTGAACTTGTACGGGTATTTGCTTCATTTCTGATAGCATTTTACCTGGGGGAAGCAAGCAGAGAGAGAATGCCCAAAAGTGATAAATTGCTGTGTTGGAGAGTCAGTAAACCTTAGCCATGCAATCCTTCTGCTTGTCGTAGGCAAGTGCTTGAACACTTTCACCCCATAGCATCTTACAGCACATTTCATGCATATCCTTCATCACCCCTCCTTACAGCTGCCACCTGCATCAGAGATGCCAGAGATCATTGCAAAATGACCTCCACAAACAGGACCCAGGAGGAACTAGAAAGCATAAAGAAATTTGATGTAGCTGTTGCTTGTAGTGTTAAGCTTTCTCCAGCAATAGCTGTAAATCAGTGCTTTCCCACCATCATTTCTCACTAAAACCCTTCCCTGAATGGAAATCATAGGCATGGAAATGAGGGTAAAATACTTGATGGTCCCAAAGGTTTTGGAGCACTCTGTTTCTTCTAAAATTAATGGAATTTGGACCTGCAAATCTCTTATGTGGCCTTGAACATCCCATCTGACTAATATTTAAACTGCTGAAGTTTATTGTAAGCCCCCAAGAGTGAGCACTGGCAGGACATCCTGGGACTTGAGAATACCAGCAGCCGGCAAGAAGGAATATGTGTTCCTTGTATACATATAGGAAATGTTTGTTTTCAGAACTACTGAGCCACTGCAGTCACTGGCACTTGCAAGTCTTCGATTTCATATGTTGATGAAGTCTTTAATTAATTCATTAGACAGTTATCTTTCACTGGTGTGTTTCCCGCCCATCATCTGCTCCTGGTCACACAAACTAAACACACCCCTTTGGCTGCATGCTGGCTAAATTTGCCCGAGGACCATAGCTTCTATGTTTAACTTTGGCATTGTTCAGAGACCTTATTCACCCCAGGATCACCTTGTCTGCACTGCAGTGTTTACCCCGAGCGAAGAACGCTGTGTGTGGGAGTGCCCAGCCAGCACCAGGGGCTCTAGTGGGCATGACTGGGTGCTGAGGCAATTAGCAACGCTGCATTTCAGGTAAACTTTGGAATGAGAATTGAGAATGAGAATATTCGGGTACCTTGTTGCAGTTTTCTTGTTGCTTTTGTAAAATCTGTTTGAATATCCTCAGTGCTGGCTAAAATTAAATAATTCAGCATGTTCCATGCATAGTAGCAGTACTGCATATTCATTTACGAGATGTGAAATGAAGACGTGACTCAGATTGTGTCGTGTTGGCTTCCGCTGCTGGAGGCTGCTGCTGCAAAAGGAGGTGAGATGTCCAGAACCACTCATTCTGCATGACAGAAATGGCAGAATAAATCTTAGAATCATAGAGTCATAGAATATCCTGAGCTGGAAGGGACCCACAAGGGCCACCATGTCCAACTCCATGTCCAACTCCTGGCTCCACACAAGACCACCCAAAATTCAAACCACATTTCTGAACTCTGGCAGCTTGGGGCTGTGCCCACTGCCCTGGGGAGCCTGCTCCATGCCCACCACCCCCTGGTGCAGAACCTTTCCCTAACACCCCCCTGGACCCTCCCCTGACGCAGCTCCACGCCATTCCCTCGGGCCCTGTCACTGCCGCAGAGAGCAGAGCTCAGCGCCTGCCCCTCCGCTCCCCTGTGAGGGAGCTGCAGGCCGCCATGAGGCCTCCCCTCAGCCTCCTCTGCTCTGGGCTGAACTTCCAGCAAAAATCATGGGCTTTCATCTCCAGGCTGAAATAAATTTATTTAAATAGCTGGTCTGAAAGGTGTATTTTGAACTTATTCTTGAAAAATGATTATATTGTAATTGTATTCCTGTAGATTTCATGTTGGTCTTCTGTAATTTAAGGTTTCAAAAATACTTTTTTTTTTTTTTTTCTGTTTGATACCTCTGGAAAATCTGAATTGTTACTAAGAGGCTCAGAAAAAAAATACAATAGCCCTTGAATGAATCATGCTAGTGGTGGCTGGCCCTAAATTGGACTTTTTGAAATAGTGAATTGTTTGATCCACACAAATCTGAGTATTTTCTCATACCAGAAGGAATGTTCCTCAGAGAAGTAATAATATTTGATAATTCTTTTGCATCTTTTATACTAGATTTGCAGAATATTCTGTAAGATTATAAATTCCTTGCAATATGTTGTTAAATATTTTTGTTGATAGGGTGGGGTAAATGAAGCCAGTAAATTCAGAAACATGAGAGAGGCCAGAGAATGCCTGGAAGTCATTGTCAGGGAATGGAAAACAGCTACTGTACCTTCTAACCCCTGACCCATACCAGTCTACCAGTTGTGACGAAATCTCTGTATGTAGAACCATAGAACTGCAGAATCATCCAGGTTGGGAAACACCTTCAAGATGATCAAGTCCAACCATCAAAGTGACCTACTGAGTCCCATCATTAAACTGCTTCTCTGAGTGCCATGTACACACATCTCTTAAGTACCCCCAGGGATGGGAACTCCTTCACTTCCCTGGGCAGTCTCTTCCAATGTTTGACCACCCCTTCCATGAAGAAATTCTTCCTAATGTCCAGTCTAAACCTCCCCTAGTACAACTTCAGGCCACTTCCTTGCATTGCATAACTTGTCCCCTCAGAACCTGCTTCTGCAACCTCTTTTCAGGTAGTTGTAGGTAAAGAGCAAGGAGGTCTCCCCTCAGCCTCGTTTTCTTCAGCCTGAACAGCCCAAATTCCTTGTGTTGTTCCTCCTTGAGGTGTTAATATTCTAACTGTGCCTTAATTACTCACATTATGGAGCTTAGATCCTTTGGAACAGGCTTTTTACTCTAGCTGGGCATCAGAAGTACCCACATAAGTGATGCAAAGAGAATAAATGATGATAGAGTAAAGCATTTCTGTGTGTGCACAATACTGTGATGTTTTACCTTAAGATCCCAAAACTAATGTACATTGATTCAAACAGCTCAAAACATCCTGCAAGTGCTAATTAGTCCAAAAGTACTTATGAGCAATAATTCAGTCAGCTGGTGAACTAACTGACTGCTAATAATGAGAGATTAAGACTCCCTACTTTTGTGAGCTATTAGTTGGATCATCTAATCTGGTACTGAAGATAAGTATCTACAAATATATACATACATTAAAAAAAAAAAAAAAAAAAAAAAAAGCATGAAAAAATATTAGTCCAGCAAGTGCTCTGTATCTGAGGGGGATCTCCAGAAGCTGCTGAGATCATAAAATTGAAGGTAATTTGCTCTTGACTTTTATATTGGCAATGATGTTTACAAATGTCATCTTTTAAAGGAAGGAACAGGTCAGACTGTCAGGGCCCTGATGGGGCCTGATGGACATTAATGGCCATTAGTGTCACTGGCTAGTGTCCCTGCTCCACTGGAACTTCTGAAGCTCTGCCCAGGGCACAGGTGGCCCAGTTCAGAACAGTCTGGGGCTGTCAGTCCCTGTCTGTTGATGTGACCCTGCCTGGGCCTGAACCTGCTCAGTAGGAAATTTGTCTCCTGGATAGATCCACAGGAATATCTTGTACTTCTCTATCTGCTCGTGCCTTTTCTTTCTGAAATGGCCACCGCCACCATATTCTAGACCTAGAGGAAGTCCACTAGATTATATCTCCAATGCTTTCTTGAATGCTTTCTCTCTGTTTTGATCTCTCTGGGCTAATTTTAACCCTGTGGAGTGTTTGTTCCTCATTGCTGTGGAAGCAAAGGCCACTGCCAACAGCCAGAACTCCTTCTGGGTTGGATACAGACAGGCACAAGCATGACTTGGGATGGGAAACCCATGTGCACCAGGTTTAATCAAGGGACAGAAAGATGCATTCTCAAAGTTTCTGAGCTCTGGGGAAAGAAATCTGTTGCTGAGCAGTTCTAGCCAGTTTGTAGCAGAGAGTCTGGGGAGTCTGGGAACACAGGGGCCTGGTGTAGTTGAGCCTCTACCCACCTGGCTTTTGCACGCCTCGGGGGCACCCCGCACTGAGAGGCTGCCCAGAGCAGTCCCATGGCAGTAGCAGTGTTGTCCTTTCCAGACAGGCAGATGCTTTTGGTGAAGCCACTTCTGGAACGGGAATTTTCAAAATGTCTGGGAGTATTTGGATTTTCAGGTGGGCTCAGGGGAGCTAATTTGTGTCAATGTAGTTATCCTGAGTCACAGTGACTGAAAGCTGAGCATATGCTTCCTAATTACAGACACCTGTAGTATCTGAAAATAATAGGAAGATTTTGAACTATCTGGAGTTTACAGAGAAGGAAATAGTCAAATAAGCCTTTTATTCGTGAGCTTCAGAAGAGCAGCAAGTTAATGAAAAAGTGACACTTGCACAGCAAAACGGTGATGTTTCTAGAAATACAGACAAAGTGAAATAACTTTAACCAAAATGGGAGGAAAGGAAATGATTTTGCTTTTTATTTTTCTCGCCACACTGAAACTAAATCTCATTGTTACTGAAACACCACTCATCAAAAATGTAGCTTTCTCTTCCATGGCATAATTAATGCTGAAACACCTCTGACAACATTTCTGCTTGCTCATCACCAGACAGTTCCTTGTACAGCTTTCCTGCAATGCTGGAAATCTCTTCAAATGCAGCTGATGGCTCCTATGTTAGCAATGGAGAAACGAGATTTGCTTGTCCTCTGCCTGCACCTGTTGGAAGTACCTCTAAGCTTTCTCTCATTTATTTTATAAGAAGGACATAATTTCAGGTACAGGAGAGTTAGGCTGTGTAACTTGGTCAGTCACCATAGGTTATTTATTATAATTTCATAGCAGAGAAAGATAATCTTTGCCTTTAATTTAATTACAGTAGTTTTCTACAGGTAGCAATACTTTTATAGGAGCTTACACTACATATCTGAGTCTTTGGGCTTTACAAAGATTTGGGTGATTTGTTTCAAAATTTGTTCTTCTGCAAATAGCTTTTTTTTTTGTGTGTGTGATGTTCAGTGCTACACAAATTCCTACTTGCTGCCCAATGTGCTAATTAATTTTGAAAAGAATTTCACACTTTACTTGGAAAATATAAAAGAAACAGTTTCAGATGCCATTAAGAAAAATAGTGTGGAGGGGAATGGTGACTGAATATTTGCTGATTAAAGCATCAAATCGATCCTGGTGTTGATTTAATAGCAGCTGTGACAAGTGTCACCAACGGATTAAACAAACCAAAAAGACCTTAACTGTTGTGGTTACATATGAAACTCAAGGCGCAAAGAATTTGTCATACACTTACTCAAAACATCTGGAATAAATTAGCTGGTTATCTGTGCATGTGGTCTGAGTTTGCTTGGACATAGTACCTCTTGGTAGCTGGGCGTCTGGATCACACCAGTCTTGGCCTGTTTTTTTGGCTCCTTTCTGTCTGCCCACACAAGGCCAACCTTGGTGTTTGGGCGATGTATGACCTCTATAACCAAAATCAGGCTCTGTGACTGGTTTTATTGTGTAGGTTCTTCAGCTTCCCTTATCCAGAGGTGAGTTTCAAGGCGCATGAGAAGACTGAGAGTGACCAGAATGAACAGCTCTGGAGGAAGGCTGGATCCAGAAAGCCTATCTGCAAAGCCACATGGGCAGATGTGACTCCATGTGGGAGATCAAGGCTGGACAGAGGATGCATTACACACTCACTGAAACCAGTCCCTTCCCAAGGCAAGGACACACGGGAAACAAAGCACATTCACAGAGGCTTGTTTTCATTGCAATGTTGTGCTCAAAATGCTTGATGTTTCTGTGCCACGTACAGCTGAGTGTGCTGCAAAGTTCCAGTTTAGAGGTGATGAATATAAGGCCTGTCTACATCCAACAAGAAGATATTTGTTTGCCTACATGGGGCAAAGTGATCATGACCACCAATGTGTGGTCCTCTGCTTTTTAGGAAGTTTTCCCTAGAAGCGGCCTCAGCCTGAAAGATTGGAGTCTTCATCTGTATTTCAAATGCTTCAAGGCTCAGGTACACTAAGGTCTTTTGTTTATGGTTGGACCTGCTGCACCAGGAATAGCAACACGCAGGGGCCTGAGGTGCATTGAAGTTTCTCTGCTGAATGTTAAATTATTGTCAAATGATGTTAAATTATCTACCTCAGGTCAGGCATTGTGTAGGCAACCTGATGCATTTCTATCATATCATCAAAGCAACACACCGCATTTAAATTCTGCAGCAGCAATAACAGACCAAAAACAGCCGCATTCCTTGAGTAGTGCACTGTGTGTCAGGACCGTTCTTATGACTGATGGCACTGCTGTTAGTCTTGTTACAATATTAACCAGTTTATGTTAATTTTCAATTTTGTTTTTTAGTTCTTAAGTGAACTGCACATTTGCAAGATAATATCCAGAACACGAAATGCTACTTAGTAGAAAACAGCAATAAAATTACTTCCTGCATGTGTTTTAATTAATCATAGAAAATATTCTGGGTGGAACATAGAAAAAATAATTCAGACTATAAGACAAAGATGAAGTATTTAAATACTCCATTAGATAATAAGGAAAAAAACACATGAAACTGAAAGAAAGAAATGGCAGAAGGTTTCTCTAGAAGCATAGGGAAATCTTAAAGGAGAAGTTAACTGGAAAAGAGAGTGGGTGGGTACTGCCTAGGGTAAAAAAAGTATAGCAAAACCACTTTGGGAGTTTTAGTTTCTGATCCTACCAAAAACAAATTCAGTCTGATATGATTAAAATATCTGAGCTATTATTATTTCTTATTTTTTTTACTATATAGACAAATTCAGATAAGGGAGAAAGTCCTGGTGGATACCAAGGTAAAGATCGACTGTCACTCTCACAGGTGGGTGACTTGAGGCTTAATTTGAGATCTAATTGGCGGCAGGTGGGGGTATGAGTTCACGGAGGTTCAGGGTGTCAGAAAAACTGAATCATTTTCAAAGGTGCTTAGGAATGCAGGAAAGGTAAATTAAAAGTGCATAAATCCTTATAGCTTATTTGGATCTAAAGCCCAGAAGAATCAGTGGAAATACTTGTGTTGTCTTTAGCTGTCTTAGGACACCCAGAATATTTATTCTACAGAACAGAACCATGACACCTAAAAAGAAAGCATGTAGCTACTTGTGAATAGAGAACTCTTGCAAGTAAGCCTGTAGAGTAAGGATTTAGAGGGAGATCATCATCTACTCACTGCCTGTTTCCTCCCTCTCTGGTGCCTGAGCCTGAAGGCTATAAGGATCATAGGTCACCTAATCTGACCACAATCATCCAGATAGCTTTGTTTGAGCCTGTAAATTCCAGCGGATCAGTCAGTACTGTCACATTGCTCTGATTCAGCTGCTAAGTTCATCTAAAGAACTTTTTCCTGTAGGGAAAGAAAATATAAAGATCTCTTGACTCAATTTTTGAGAGGGCAGCTGGTCTGGGAACTTTTCCCCTTTTAATCCTGTCCTGTTCTTGAGTCAATCCTTTACCTCTTGGGAAAGGCATATCTATATCCACCTCATACATCCTAAGTGCTGCAACTATGAGCAGTGGCTGACCTACACTTTTTCTCCTGAGATCACCTTCCAACATACTTAGTCCTTAGTTCTGTAAAAACATTCATATTTCATCAGAGTTACATTATGAACTTCCCATTGCTGGTGTGCCTTGGTCTCAGATTAGTTTCATTGATCTCACCTGCAAAATGAGACACAGAGCGCACCTGCTCCAGGTGAAGCCAGGCTCCTGGCTTAACAAGCCAGTACACCACACAAGATAAAATCTGAAGGAAGACTGCATTTTCTTATGTCCTTTTGGGAGAAGAATGAGTTCTTTAGGCAAGGTCTGGCTGAAGGTAAGTGCTCTACAGTATTCTACTGGGGCAGAGGGGAAGTTAACTGAAATTGCATTATGAATGGAATTTATGTAGCTAAAAGCATTATAAGCTTGTCTACTCTTAGTAGACACTGACTTTTGGAGATGTATGTAGTCTATAGCTGTGAAATGTGGCTGAGTGGTTGAGATGTAAGTACTGTGCCTTATCTAGGTGATGGTGGAGAGCTGCAGTTAGTTAGCATTTAGCCTAGATGAAAAGCAGAAACTAGATTTTGCTGGTGGAATCCACTGGAAGGCCTTGTTTGGGAATCTCTATCCAGTATCAAAAGAGTAATTTGCAAGACTCCACACACATACAACTTGTGCCCTGTTAAATACAGGTCTGATATGTCTCTTCCTCAATTAAAATGACAATTTCTCTAGAAGTTGTCCTGTCCTGCAGGTTGTAGTGCCCTATTTGTGGCTGTGATTTCTTTGGGCTGCATGTAGTGGAGGTTAATCTTCCTTCACAGAGGTGCTGGTGTCCATTAGAGCTCTAGCAGGAATGAAAGGTAGATGCAGTAAAGCTTTCAAGCATTGAGGGATTTCTGCTTGTTTTTGAATGTGGCAGACATTCCAAAATGAAAGCCTACTTGTCTCCACATGCTTCTCATAGTCTATCTTCTTGTTGGGCTGTTATCTGTCTCTGCATGGCTTCAGACTAGTGATCAAAACCAGCAGTGACTTGAGGGTGTCTTAACCCAGTAAGACTATTTATACAAGACTTGTTTTGCTGAGGATCAGGACTATGCTAATACCCCTTTGTAAGAGGGCTGTGAGCATTACTCAGGGCAATGTGGAAGAGCATTCAGTTTTAGCTCTGTCAGATCCTGAGGATAGGGTGGAGCATCAGAGCCTTGGAAAGGAGTTTCTTTTCTAGATGTGTTGTTTAGTAAAGGCATGGGATTAAACTGACTGCAAAACCTGTGTCAGGAATGTCAGAGGCTGGTCTGGCTGCCTTACATACCTTTAATCTCTTAGAAAGGACATCAAGCTGTTGCAGAATCTGTGCTAAACTTGTTTTAGCCAGGGGCTGTGATGAGAACTGCAGAAGCATTGCTAATCAGAGATGCAAGCCCTGCTTCCATCTTCAGTATCTCTTGTTTTTATTGCCAGATTCATGCTTCAGCTGTGGCTTTAGACCTTTGTTTGGAAGGGAGAACATGGTGCAAGACACAAGGTGAACTTGGAGCTGGTGACTGACACACTTAGTTGTTAAACTCTTACTGCTGAACTTGGCGGACTTATTCAAATTTGAGAGTGCTGGCTGTAAAACAGAGTAGACTAAGCTTTATTGGACCTAAATAGCAAAGGAGGTAATAAACTGCTTGCCAAAAAGTGAAGGTAGAGCTCAGTAAGTACAAATTACTTAATTAGTAATAGAATATCTATTGTGTGATGGAAACAACTAGTAGCACAAAATATACTCCTGTCTATTGTGTGCTAAATTACACTTTTTCTTGTTAATGGATTCATGAATCATTAACTCATAAGCAAATAACACCTTTATTTTTTTATCGACAAGCTAGTTATGGTGGTGGAAAGGGGATTTTGATTAACTATTTAATAGCAGGAGCCAAAACTTGTATTCATGTAGTGCTTTGAAAGATGTCTATTACATCTCATTTAAGAACTTGCACAGGTTTGCTATTCAGGTGATTAATAGAGGAAAGCAGCTATGTTAAACATTAGGCATAATCTATCACACACTTGCACTCCTCTGTAACCTGCAGAGCAGTTGGCAGGGTGCTGCAGCGTACAGTCATGCTGTGTAACAGAGCTCTCTGCATGCTGTGATAAACAGAGTGTGTTACCCAGCGGGGAGCAGGCCTTGCCCAAAGAGAAGGAGGGGAAATAAGGCTATTTTTGTGTAGTGGGGCTGCTTTTAATGTAGGACATCTCAAGTGGTCTCAAAAGCAAATAAATCAAATAATCATAAAAAATGTCAGCCTTATGCTGAATCTCAGGGAAATGCTGAGCTAGGCTAAATAGGGAAAATGAAGTGTTGGAGGGGTAAGGCTGGCTGAGTGAGGGAACTCAGCATGAATAATGCGTTTGCTATTTCTAACAAACGCTGCTTTGTGAGCAATGGTCTTTGTTTGGATGAAGACCTTATTCAGCAGTAAAACTGAGCAAACAGGGCAATACTCAGCAGTGCTTATGACCAAGTGTGTTGCATGGAGGAGTGGATGAGTGTTAACATGGCTCTTGGATTTAATCAGGAAGCTTGGCAGATACTTAAGTATGGGCAAGAAGGTGTTTGCAGAGCTGCTGGGAGATGAGTCTTCCCAGACCTCTAACTGTCTGGCTGTGGAGGAGCATACCTGGAGCTCTCTCCTCTTTTACACAGCATGGACCTGTTCCTCTTTCTCCTGGTTTAAGTTAACAGTCACCAAAACTGCTGCCATGTGTGAATGCAAGGAGAGCAAGTCCCTCTCTGAAATGCATCTGGCTCTGCCCAGCCATGTAATAACACTAGCCTGCTGAGTACACAGCTGGACTGGGTTTTGAGGAAATGTCTTTCAGTAGGTAAGATTAGGCCTAAATGCATCTTGCTATACTTGCTGCTTTTTTGCTTGTTTCTGCTGTTGGAATATCTGTTGCAGGTACAGGCTGGAAACTTCATGCAGGGAATAGCTAACATTTGTGGATACTTTGCAGAGCCATATTTGAAAATTGTGACTGGTTAAAATGAGAGGAGAGTAATGACAGTGTATTTTTATCTAAAAATGTGTGTAGCTTTTATTATGTGGGAATGCACTCTGACTCCAGCAGCGAGAGCTCTGTTCAGTTCTCCTTCATTAGATAATGTTACACCAGGCTAAATATCCCTCTTAGAATCACTGCAAAGGTGACTCTTGCCCACAAACTGTTAGTTCTTGTACAGATGAAATGATGCATACCTTCCCCCTTACAGAAGGGTGCTGTATTAAGTGTGCATGCCCTGACAAGTGAAGACCATGGAGTGACTTGTAAGAGGAGAGCACTCTTACCTGCTAGCCTGATGTGAAACTTAGGGTGGAGGAAGGTGAGAATAGACTTTAGAACATATTAATCTGTGCTACAAGGTGGTGTGTTTTTTTTTTTTTCCCTTAAGTAGCATACCCCTCTTAATTTTTTCCCCTAGTTTTGGGTTTTCAAGCTTTCTGTATTTCACTGCTTATCTGGCATTATTCTTGTGTAACCTCAAACCCCAAGTTTGTTTTTCAGATTTGTGCATCTCCAGGACCCTTAAGGTTTGTAGTTGATTGTTTTTTGAGGAGATGAGGAATCCATTTGTGCTCAAGTATGCTTCAGGGGGTTTGATTGCTGCTGGAAGGCAGTGTGGTGGTGTTGGCGGTGATGTTCGTGCTCTGCCTGTGCTTGATGGGATGTTTGATGTATAATTCTGTTGATTCCTCTGCTGAGGGCTTTATTTCTGACCTTCCCCTCTTGTTTTCTGATCTGTGTGTCTTGACTTCAAGAGCAATTTGTGTTTGTTCATCTTTTAGTCTCTTTCATCTCGATAACAAGCGTTGTATAATTGTTCAGATGCTCTCATGCAGGACCTTGGTACATCTGCTTTAAAGTACAACAAAATCCTAACGTGTATCTAAGGGAGTTACGTACTGCTCTAAAGAAATTGAAGAACTTCAGGTTAGAGGAAGACAAATACAGTGGCTGCATGGGTGAGGGCAAGATGAATCAAACTGAAGTACTTACTGCAAGGTGATCTGGAGCTCTCCTAACACCTTGGCTCCATTGCTTATACAAACCTGTAGCAGCTGCGTTCAGCATGCACTGTGTTGCCGACAGCACAGCTCTGTGGCCAAGGAGAGGTGGTCAGCCAGTGACTGTGATGGGCCCACAGAATGTGCTGCTCCTGTGCTGGCTCCCTTCGAAACAGAAGGGGTTCAGTGCGGGCGATGTTAAGGGATTGTGTGTATGGATTCCTCCCTCTCACCCTCCTTCCATAAAACAGAAATTAAGGTGAACATTCCTTGAATTGTGGTCTGGGCTCTGAGTTCAGCTGTGCTAGATGTGTCTCAGACTGACAGGGTGGCTTCTTCTAAAGCTGCTTCCCTTCAACTGCAATACAGGTAAGTGGTGGTCACAGCAGCTAAGCTTTGACCCTAGTTATATGGGTTTGTTACAGGTGTGCAACAGTTTAGCATCAAACTCTTACTTGCATTTTGGCCTCTGCTGTTCTGCAATTAATGAGCTGTCATAAATATCACAGATGATTTTTCTACCCTTTCACCTCAAGAGACAGGGGGTAGATGCTGAAGAATATTAGACACTTGCAGGTAGAACTGAAAAATCAAACTTTGAATTTGTTCGTCAGGGGAGTGGAGGGGAGTAAATTTTCTTGCCTTTAGTATGAGAAAATTGTCAATGAACTACACTATGAAAAGCCTAATAGTCTGTCTTTCCTCATTCTAACCCACCTCACAGGGAATTCAGGTAGTTGTCTGTGGTAAACTAAATGTGGTTCAGCATTAAGCAACTCAGTATGTTTTGTTTCCATCTAATTTACAATGAGCAGAAAATTGACAGGGATTCTTTCTTTTTTAAGAAAGTAGTAATCAAGAAAGGTAGCCCTTGGTGTCTGGCCTAGGGATTGCTCTTCACTGGTTTTCATCAAAACATTCACTTTCTGTACAACATTCTGAAGGAAACAGTTCTTGGTGAAAGAGTTCTTAATCACATTCTATTTCACATTTATTCTACATCAGGATCTTCATAGGAAGCAAGCAGCATAATGGCTTACTTCTGAGAAACTGGCATTGTGGCCTGCCCCTCAGGGATGTCTGGGGAGGCACAGAATTACAGCTACATTTAAACTTCTTGCTGCAATTGCAAATTGAAAACCCAAGAATCCAGGAAAAATGTCTTGCAATTATCTTTGAGTAACAGACACACAGTAATGCTCAATTCACTTGTAAATTGGAAAGGAGATTTTCTGCTGAGAAACAAGCCTGCATGTTTTAGAAATTGCTAGATTGAAAGCTTTTAAGCAATTCATCATGTTACTTAGTGTCAGCTCTATCAGCATACCATATTTTAATTAGTACAAACAATAATTAAATGACAATGGTGAAGTCTTCATCAGGGTCTGTGTTTATGACTTACTAGATTCTTGCATGGGAAGTGACACAGATGCTTAATAGCCTCTGAAGCAGAAGGCCAAGCCTTCATTTTGTGTGTATGTATCAGGCATGCAATGATGCAAAAAGAGGATAACAGATGTGTAAGAGCTTGTCTTAAACAGCTCCACTGCTCTGCTGGTGGAAGTGGTTTCCTCTGGCAGCTGGATGACTGGCATTACTCTGGTGCCTTCTGCCATTGAATGCTGCAGCTCTATGCTGTTCTGCGCTCTAAATGTGCGTGAGCAATGAGATGCTGCTGGGTGACAGGCACAGCTCTGCTACTGAGTAAAGACACAGACTCTTAGAGTACAGAGCTGCAGTTCACTGGGGGCACCAGGAAATAGGCTAGACGTGATGGTATTTAGAGTTACTCCAAGATCATGATGCCAGCAATTCCACTCCTGCCTAAAGCAATGTGGCATCATTAATCCTTGTGGGAGGCTTTTGTGCTTGTGCCTATCTGTAAAGACAGCTATCTCTTCCTTCTGGCCCTGTACTGTCACCGCATTATTTTTACAATGTGTGTGGCTTTTATAAAACATTCCGGTACCAGAAATGGATCTTGTTAAGCATACTTTGCTTGGATGAAATGATGGGTAGACTCCAAATTGCTAAAATCTGAAAGAGTACAACTCCCTCATGGTCATTCCATGACCTTTCTGAAAATTTGCTGCTCTGTTTGCTGTCTCTACATGAAACTTTTTATGGAGTAACCTAGTTCTGATCTTGGTCAATCCTGTAAATTGCTGAGAGAAGAAATCCTGTAGTGTGTGTGAAACAGTGTGAACGAACAGGTCAGGGGCACCTTTCTACTCAGGAAAAGATTGCTGAATTAAGCAAACTAGTGTCTTCGAAGGTAACTTCAGTTTGGAATCACTGATGCTTCTGTGAGTTCATCCTCAAGAGTATGTGATTTACTTTTCAAGTGGGAAAAAACGCTCAGATAATGGTTATTACAAATTCCCTGGGAGACAGCTAATTTTAAGCCTAAATTTCAAGTATATAAAAAACCTAAGCTGGAACAAATCTTCATTTATACACAGATCTCTTCCAGAATAGGAGTGATTTCAAATAGAAGAAATTGATGCTTTTTCCCTTTAAAACAAAGCAGAAATCTGCATACCCATTAAGTAATTACCTTCCTGCATGCTGATATGAAAACTTAATACTGAAACATTGTATTTATATCCACAGCAGTGAGTCTTGCTGACATTCTTGCCTATAAATAATTTCAATTATGCACTCAAAGCTGTAAGGCACTTACATTGTGCACTGAGCCTTAATTGTTTTTTGATTGGGTATAAGGGTTTGGTGTAAGTAACTGTGAAAACTTAGACCAACTTGTGTAACAGTGTTTTTAAAAAAACAAGAATTTTCATATCCCACTGATTAAAGTAGGGCTGTGACACTTGATTTTTTTCTTTTTTAATTTTTTACTACATTCCAGTGGAAAAATCAGGCTATATTTTCTACTAATTTTCTCAGCAACAGAAATGTCAATAAGACCTACTGCTCACAGAACAACCGGATGTTGTTTTCTATGTCTTTCTGTGACGTCTAATCAGATCCCCTCTTGAAGCTTCTGCTGTAGCTCATTTGCTTGTAACTTCTCTCCTGGGCAGATTGCAGAGTCCTTCACTGAAGAACTACGTAATAAGCTGATGTTGAGTTTCTCTGATCCCTGATTGTTTTTTGTGTTCACTGGCTTTCAGCTGACAGAGGCTGCCAGTCTTTGGTCTGAAGGGGTTGTAGGAGGTATGGAAGGGAAGGGCTGTGCTGGTGGCATGTGCGTGTAAACTCACGCTCCAGGGATGCGCATCACTTTCAGTATCTGCGTAGTGGGGATTCTGCAGGTGTCCAGTGAGAAAGATGAACAGGGATGTTTCTGGCGTCACATCTCCCCTCTGACTGTACTTCAGTCCCCCCAGATACGGGGTGACTAAGCTCCTGAGATGAAGTGCCATTGGAAGGAAGACTTCTTTGAGAGCATCAGCTTGTGGAAGCTCCTCAATACTCTCAGCTGGTGAAGTGACATCTATTTTGTCTGTGTTAGGATGTCCTGGGGTAATGATTTGCCTTAAACACCCCCAGCCTCAGCTTTTCAGCTGAGAACTTCTTTGAAGTGGGAGTGATTTCTTGCAATTTATGAACATCAATGAATTTCTCTAAGTTTCTGGAGGGAAATATAATCTCAATTCATTTGCCCGGAAGGGAATGCTTTGTCTCCTGAATCTGAAAATCCCTTGGCTTGTTGGGCTGAACTGATATTTTAAAATAAAAGAAATTCCCCAAAATTAATTATCCCTCTCCCCATCCTATAACAATGAAGAAAGACAGAGTTAAGTTACGCAGAGCACTGAAGTCCTGAGGCCATCTATCCCAATTCCAGGAATTGATTCCCAAAGATAACTACTTACCAATGTGGTTATTGAGTGAGCTGTGGGGTTAAGATTGCTTCTGCATGTACAGAAGCCCTGGGGAGTCTGTAGAGCAGAGGTCACAGAGGCTGCTTTTCTTTCTAGGTATTTTTCTTAACATGAAACCAGAGTTTTCAGAAACAGGAAGGTGAGCAAGCTCAGCCTTGGGGCTGAATGTGGGAAGGCACAACCTGTGTTTCACAGTAGGAGACAGATGGAGACTGACATAGACCTGCAGAGAAAATAATTGTACAAAAGAAATGGACATTTTGGTAACACGGTACTTTTCACTTAAAATACATTGTCAGATTTTAAAGGAAAGAAAAACTGAATGGGGAATAACTGAGGTGCAGCAAAATTATTTAAAATATGAACAAGTCCTGGTGGAGCTATGACAAAATATTCTTCTGTCACATCATTGCTGTGCAGTGTTTATAACATCCGGTAGAACAGAATTGTCTCATCTTTCATGATATGAAGGTTGTCCCCTGAGCAATGTTGCTAACTTTGAAGTTGCACCTGGGATCTATATCCCTACCATGCAGCGTTGCCAACCCAAGTGATGACAGCAGTCTAGGCTACTAGTGTATGGCCCCTGGCATTATGACTTTGGGAGTACAGGGAAATTAAGGTGTTTCAGAGACATCTGTATCTTGCTCCTTGGGACTTGTCTGTGATGACTAGCACACATCTCCTAGCTTATTGAAGGAGCTGCATTTGGCTCTGCAGCAGGCAATCTTGTTCCTATATCCTGCAGTCCATCTCACTCATTTTTCATTCTCCAAATGACTCTAGTTCTCTAGATGTACTCAGTGTGATGCTTCCCTTCCTGTCACCAAGACCCCTGGATGCTCTGTGGCTTTGATTCCCTTGGCCAAGTAGCCTCCTCCCTCCATTCCCCTGCTGTAAGGGGAGTAATACTGGGGTCCTGCCCAAGCCCTGAAAGGGACAGTGGGCTGCCTGGAGGTAGAGAGGAACCTCTGACCTGGTCTGTCTTTCTCTTCTGTGAAAATAGCAGCAGGCTGCCAGAAGGGTCTGCAAGGCACTTTAATATAGTGAGGCAAGTCGGTATTTCAGAAGGGATAAGAAGAATTATGCTTGGGCTGGTGCTCAAGAGCTCATAAAGGTTTGTTTTGGTCTCTGACTCAACAGTATAGGTACAAGTGTAGGTTAGGAGCTCACTATAGGCACAGATAGTTCTTCCCCATGCCATTGTTGAACTACTGGCTAGTTTCTGGAGGAGGAACATTAATGAAATTTAAATGTATGCTTTAATTTCTGTCACTTGTTTTTTCATAATAGGAGAAACTGCTGCTTCTATTCTCCATCCTCTGCAAAATTATTGTGGGGCAGAGTTGGAGGGCATGAAATCTGAAGATATGCTTTTGTTTTTGAACACAAACACATTGGATGTTCATGGATGGCTCTCTTCTTTGACAGCTTTCTTTTCTGAAAGGTACAACATGATTATCATTAGAAATATCATTAGTCTTGTATTTCTGATCTGATAAATCAGAAATGTTAGTTTCAAGGGGCAACATGATTATCTGAGACTTCTTAGAATCAAAGTAGAAGTGGGGAACTTCGCATCTTTAAGATATGAGGTAGCGGCCTGAGAAACTTCCCCCCCACCCCCATGTAATACTTCTTGTTTCAAAGCCCAGCACAGGATTTGAGTTGCTCGTCTGGCTTACTGCTGATGACTCTCAAGCATGCTGATCCCAGGGATCCTTAAAAAGTCTAGGTTGTTCCTAGACATATTTTCTAGAACTGACCTAAAATAGTTTAAGTAAAGTTTTCTCAGTACTTTATTTTTCTACAATCTTCAAAAAAGACATTTCTAGGAAAGCAGAAGGTAAGGACACATTCATTCTACTGTTCATGAGGAAGTATCTTAACATAATTCAAGCTTCCTTGTAATGCTAGAAGAAATTGTGTCCAGGTAACTTTTGAAGCCTCTTGGCTTCCTTATTCCTATTCTTTTCCACACAGCTTTCTGCAAATAGAAATCATCCACTAGCTGTTAAGGAACAGCTGTGGATTATTGTTACTGCAATATTCCAAAATACCATTGTGCTTCTGTGCTCAAAATTGTCACAGCTGAAAAACAAAGTATCTTGATTATGATCCAATGGGTCTGAAACAATGTCATCATGACCTAAGGTATATCCATAACTTTGTGCCTGCAGGTAAGCATTAGGACATGACTTTGCTAGACTGTATTCAATATAATTTTAGCCTTGCTTCTTCTGGCCAAGAGTTCCTTGCACCAGATGTAAACATGTGGCCTCTGGGAGATTCAAACAGCTAGCTGACCTGGAGTGAAAAAACAACTTTCTTCTGGGATAGATTTGGTCAATAAGCTAAAATGGTCAGCCTTGCATCCCCTAGCTCCCTAGGGTCAGCCCAAGGATGGGAAAATCATTCAGATAGGGACAGAAGTGCTTTTCCTGCAGGCACTCTCCCACCAGTTTGTATCACTTGTCAAGTAAAAGTATACTTCAGCATAGAAATGCATCAGTATTTCTCATGATGTTGCTGCTTATTCAGCCATCTGTTTTTGGTCCGTTTATTGTATTGGAAGAGTTATGAACAGGACTGAGGATTTAATCTTGTCTGAAAACAACTGTTTCAGTTCTTGGAGAGGTCAGTACTTGGATACAAGCATCAGGGAAAGGGGTAGCTGAAGACCTGACCCCTAAGGGGAGCTGGAAGGAAGCTGAGTTTTAACAGTGGAGCTGAGCAAGTGATATAAACAGCTCTTTCTTGGGAGTTGGTCCCACAGGCACCGCAAGTCTTACCATGGCTTTGTTAG
>VXAV01000166.1:18084-31236 GCA_013399715.1 Alectura lathami | reverse complement strand
GTAGCAAAAGTGGGATGAGGAGTGGATTACTGGCAGCAGATAACTGTCTGTCATCTGGATAGACGGATAGACTTTGTGGCTGATAAAATGTTTCATTGGGATACAGATGTGTGCTTGATCCTGTGCCAGTGCAGTGACTTACAGACAGAACTGCGGAGAGACAACCCACAGGGAGAGCATGTCAAGGGGAGCACCAACACCTGCAGAAGGAGGAGCTGGTCTCATTGCTTTATTTGTCCATTCCCCTTGCTTCCTGCAGAGGCTATGCTTTGAAAAGGGTTTTGAAGTGGACTAAACTATTTAGTCAGATCCCCAGAGACTTGGAATTACTTTCTTCCATGGAGAACAAATTACAGACCTCACATGCTTCCCTTGTTCCTCACTTTTCCTGGCGCTGCTCAGAGCCCAGCTCTTAGCAGGGCATCACCATCTCAAAAACCACCCTCAGGGCCTTTCTCAATCTTTGGCTTCTTGATCCTTCCAGCCTTTTGGGGGAAGTCCCCTGCTTGTTATGACTCCTGTTGCTCAGGTGGTTCTTCCTTTCTTGAGGATCTTGCTAATAACAAGCAGGATACATCCAGCCTGATTTCACTTGAGCATGTCTGATGAGCCTCTCCTACCCTACTGTAAAACTTTCAGTGGAGCTTAGGGTTGTCACAAAGTCAAAGACTCCTCTTGTTCCCAAAACATAAATTCCACATTCCTCCAACTCCTTTGGTCCATGGAAAGTTGTGTTGTATAGCTTTGTCTCTGCCCTGATATATCTGTGTGCAGCCAAGTTGCTCATTCTGCTTGTGACAAAATGTTGCATGGTAACAGCAAAAGTACACCTGGACCTTTTCTCTTGTAGTTGTCTTTTAAGTACTTCATCTTTAGCGCTAAGTATCTTGAATCGTTTATAGGGAGGAAAAGGCTTAAACAACAAGTAGGCCGCAGAGTTGCTTGCTCAGGAAGGAAAGGATTTACAGCACTGTGTCAAGAAGTGCATCAACTTTTGCAAACCCTCAACAGCCTTTGTTTTAAACCAGAAAAATATCAGGTACACAAACTCACCACCTCAGGTTTCTGGGCAGTTCACCTGTTCACCAGCACCTACTCTTCTGCACAGAATGCATTTTGATTTCAAAATCTGGACAGCTGTAAATCATCAGCCTTAACTCACATGCATTTTGACTCCTGTGAGGCCTTTCATATGACTAGCCAAGTTGCTGTTAAATATTCAGCACAAAGTTAGTTTAATAAGTCCCACAGCTGTTGTGAACCTGACAGGGGAAACAGTGTTATGCAAATATTTTCTTGTTGAAGAAAACACTTCCAACAGGTTGAAGGTAAACAGATGTATTTCTTTTGACTACGGTGATAATTTGTTTTACTTAGTCTAAGGGGAAAAAAAGAAAACCAGTAATAAGGAACCAAGAGTTAATATGGTTCCATGTAGCCCATTTCCTACCTGGTGTAGGATGATATATTAGAGCAAGATTTTTCTTTTTCTTTAGATGCTTCATGGTGTTATTGTGGGCACACAATCTTTCAGTGATAAGAGACTGTGAGAAGACTGTATTCTCAGCTTTTAATCAAACAGGAGCTGGTTTAATCCTTCCTGAGGGGGAGGAGAGGGTGTCTTCCTTTGGAATTTGAAGTGCTTCACTCCCTTACAAGGATTAAGAAAAGAAAACAAATTACACTATCTCAAAAGCCTATGTGCTCAACCTTATGAACTAGCTCTTTTAACAGATTTTCAAAGCAATGTTTTATCTGAACAGGGGACAGCTACATATGGTTTGGCTATAGTGACCGGATAAAGGTACATATTACAGGGGTTTTTTTTGTTCATCTCTATATCTCATCTCTTCAAATACTCCAAATTTCACCATAGCTGATTTTCTGGTACTTCTCTCTTTCAATCTTTATTTTTCAACTTATTCCAAAAGGAGGTATGACTTGCTCTCCTGCCATGCATCCTCCTTTTCCATAAAATGCCCAAGTTAATTAAAAACATAAAGTGGCTTGCTTTGTGATTAACTTTTCAAAGCTGCTTTTGTTTATTCCTTTAATCAAGTTCCTGATAAAAGGAACGCAACTTTTACTTCTATCCTGGCAAGTCCTTTTTTAATTTTTTTTTTTTTTTTTTTTTTTTTTTTTTTTTTTGTCAGATAGTATAGTGAATGTTAACTTCTGCATCTATCTTAAACACGTGATATACTAACAGGAAAGGCCACAGGATGCCTGAGGAGTACAAGTCATCAGGGTTCATCCAGAGATATTAGCAATTGCCAGTATGAAAGATGTGCTGCTGTGCATTAAAGGAAAATATGACAGAAAACAAAAAGGTTCAGAGAAAAATCCCCTCATCCCTGTAGACTCTTCATGTTATTACTGACTCCTGCCATTTCTATAATTTCTGAAATAAGCTCTCAGCTTTTGTTTCAGCCTTCATCCAGGTTTCCTTCCTATAGTATTTATTTCTGCGGGGGTAATGCCTCATCGTTTCAATTTTCCATCAGTGAGGAGCTATATTTCTGCATTCTGTTTCCTAAAAGCTTGACTTATTCAGCTTTCATAGCAGGTATATATAATTACGAACTCCTGGACAAGATAGATCAGTTTTCAGAAATGTGCTTTCAGGGCTTCAGCAGTAAGAAATCAGAGCTATTTGGCTGCAGTCTGTGATTCTGGTATTGAGCAGTCGGCACTGCTATGTATTTGATTTCGTTGGTGGATACAGACCCTTCACCTTCAGGAAGCTTATATTCTCTGGGCATAGAGTACTTGTTTGGATTTTCCTTCTAGGTAAACTTCTGCATTTAAATATCTTGATCTGTGCTATACAGCAGAACTTAACTAGAAAATTTTTGAAGGACAGACATGAAATAAGAATTACCTTAAAAATAATACTAATAATAAGCAAAGCCTATTCCTGGAAGTCAGTCCATGCCCTCCCCAAGCCTGTCTTCTGGGAGAGAGGCCAGGTATGTCTGATTCATCTAGAACTAAAATGGTCAGGGGTTAACTGTATAACAGAGGACATGAGCCAATGTAGATATAAACCTTTTTCAAGTTAATTGAGGATTTCTATTATCATTAGTCAGCTTTGATAATCTGAGTTAAATTCCAGCATTTTCTGAATTTGGGAAGCAGTGAATTTGTCTGCTAATGAGTAGTCATCCAGCATCCCAAATCACTGGTTTCCAACAGCTCTGATAGTTTCCAGAAGTCTGTGGTTAAGCTCCACATAAAAAGGGGTTGAACTTCATTTCTGTGACAGGCAAGATTTACCAGATTATAAATAGTCTTAGCCTTCATCCAAGGCTAAGGAAGCATGTAAGTAAGTTAGACTGGAGCTCTAGTTTTATCTTCAGTTGATCATCTGCTTGGAACTACGGTTTAGTCACACATTTTCATAAGCATAAATGAAAAGAGAGTAAAACCAAGAAGAAATTTCTTATTTATAGTCTAGTTCCCATGTATGTAAAAGCAGCTCTTTAGTATATAGACTCCTGCAGGAACAGTAAATTTTACTCATCGTTCAATTCCTTTATTTATTCACCTTTCCTCTTGGTAAAAATAAAGCTGCTGATATGAATGGTGGTATTTGGGCATGCTAAACAAGGATCAGAGCATCTATGGTGGCATTTTTTTTTAATTAAGAAATGTAGATTAAAAGCATTTAAGCAAAGGAAAGGTGTGGCTTATTTTGGAGCTAATGTAGAGTGGGCAGCCATCTTATTATCAGATGGATGAAATAAGGATCTTTCTCAGCATTTCTAAACCTGAGTATTTACTGCTGTAGTATTAACTGTACTCAACTTGATGCTGTACTTGGAATTAAGTTTGCGCTTTTTGCTGCAGTGCAGGAAAGATGTCCACAGGCTCTTGTCCTGTTCTTGGTCAGAGGAGCCCTAGTGAGGACGCGTGTAGTTGTAGGCATAGTCAGCAGTGTTCTGTTCTTTGAAATGGCTCTCCAGATTCTCTCACTGTCCTCTACTAGGTTTTGGAGAGACTTTTTCCTTTCTCTACAAAGATACTGAGCAGTCAGAAGTTTAGCTCTTTAGCATTAGAATCTTAATAGGAATTTATTCCTTTTAGTCATGGCTCTTCCCTCCTCAATGACTCACCCTCCCAAGCAACCTGTGTTCAGAGACGACCCCTGTGAACTGTAGATCTGAGTGCTGATAAAGAAAAATGTCCCTAATCCCATCAGTAGTCACATAAGGATTGCCCCTTGTGTTAGGAAAAAATTAGGGCTAAGAGGTTATTAATCTCTTTGGTCACTAATCCTGGCAAGCGTCTCCATGCGGACAATGCAGACCCATGCCTTTGTCTCCAGTAGAGCCTGAGGCTGATGGACCCAATGTCCTGAAAGAAAGGAAGTTTCTAAAATGTGGTGGCTGGCTTCACTGCCAAACACCTGTAACTGTGATCTTTCCACCACCATTCTGTTTTATCTCCTTTTTCTGGAAGGAAAGCAACTGAGGTGAGGTGTCAAGCTTTCTCCTAGCTTTCCCAACTGCCTTATAATCAGAGTTCGGTGGGGCATCTGGGCCGCTGGGTGCTTGGGGAACTCAAAGCTCAGTAGTGCTGGAAACATTCTTTGTACTCTCATTGCAAGGGTGAGTAAACCTTTTCTTGCTCAGCAAAGAATTCAGGCTCAGACTCCACCTGCACTGTGCTGAGCAGCTCTCCCACTGTTGATAGAGATGTAATTTTTCCTCCAGCTTATAAATGCTTGGTTTTTCTTTTCTGTATCAACTTCCTAGAGTGCATCCATAATATTCATAGCATTTAAAATTGCTTACAAGAAGATTATTTTTCTACTAGAACTAGTGCATCTGCTGAAAGTAGTTATGCTTTGGTATTTGTGGATACTACAGCATTTGAAAACAAATGTGGTAATTGGTGTGCATTTGTGGGTTTTCTTTACCAAAGGAAACTACAAATATGAGAGCAATTTAGGACAGCAAAGCTAGGTGCATGAAAATAGAGTTCTTATTGTGGAAAAATAGTTGTAGAACTGAACTTCTTTCTAGTACATGAGTTTGCATTTTTAAGTGTCTTGCTAAGGTACGCCTGCTTTATTTTCAATTCTCATATGATGTATTAATCCATCTGTTTCATCCAGAACCTACCTCACTCAAACTTGTTCTCACGCCATCCCCTAAGTCATCTCTAAAGATCTGTGTTTTTATGAGTCACTGCAGACTCAAGAAAAAGCAAGAGCACAGTACAAATACATAAAAGGAAAGTAAGCACCAAATACGCTTCAGCCAGCAAGCATGACCTTTTAGGCCCCAGAGCTGGTGTATAGCAACACAAAAAACTGAGTTGTTTGCAAAGACATGTTATTGTGAGCATTTTTTATGGCATTTGTGGCCAAAAGATTCGGCTTCTTACAGCTAGACCCGGATGACATTTTCCCAAAGAAAAAATGTCAGCATCGTAAGGACTGGAAGTGCATGGGAAGCTGAGTCACATTACGTGAACTACTTCGCGTATTATAAACATGAATGGTGAAGAGTCTGAAAATATTAAAACATTTATTTTGATGTTTAAAAATTCATTCCTTTGGCAATGCTGTAATATTTCGGTTCATGCTCTTTTGAAACTGAATTTTTGGAGCTGAGTTTCAAAATGCCTTTTTTTTCCTCATTACTTTTAAATCAAACCTATGACAAAAAAAAGTTTCAAACAAGCAAAATTAGCTGCCACCTATATTTGAACTTCTAGCTTTTTTGGAAATGAATGAAATTTAAAATCAGCAAAAAGCTATTGAACTTGACCTCATATTGATAACTGGGACAACTAAAGCTTAGGAAAATCTTTCTGGGCATTTTTTAAATTTAACTAAAACTTGAATTCTGAGCTCCCAGTTTTCAGCCAAGTATCTAAAATACTGAGCCATTCTTCTCTGACATAAAAACTTCATTTACCTGCAAACCTAGTCCCACTAGTGAAAGCAGTTAGGATTAATGACCAGACATACAGATGCTCTTTCTTGCAAGGACTCCAGGGCATATAAGTATGCAGTTGGTCTAGATGATCTCTGAAAGTTCCTTGCAATTGAACAGTTCAATTCTATGTATTGAGACATCTAAAGATTCAGACTGGTGCACACTGGAAGTTTCGTAGGCAATTGTCTGAAAATCCACCTGCCTCTCTCTTTAGACCATTCTTGTCTGCTAGCACATCCAGATCTCACTATAGTTTAGTGAAAATTAGTGAGGAACAGAAATGAGAACAGGCCAGGTTGCAGGTGCAGGTCTTTCTATGGCCTGGGAGCAGGACACCAGGCAGCTGAGAAAAGTTCAGGAAAATAGCCTAGTTTGAATGCTTAAAACTAGTGTATTCAACTAAATTTCCTCACTGACTTCCTATATTTACCAACCCTATGAAAAACACACCTTTCTGATTAAACGAAAACCAGGCAACGGGAAGAGAAGGAGAAAATACCGTGACTGCTCCAGTAGAACAGCTAGACAAATTCAGCTCTGGAAGAAGGAATTCTTATGGATATGCTAGAAGTGGTCAACAGGTGTACAGGGACACAGAAAGCTGGCAGAAGACCAGGAGAGATTAATCAGAAATACTATGCAGTCACAGAAATAGTTCCTCAGTAACAAAAACAAACAAACAAACAAAAACCAGTAGAGAAGGAAGAAGAACGAAATAATAAAAAGGTGCACGACAGTAATGCTTTCCAGCATGAACAGGACTCCAGGCAGATTTTCAGGGTTTTAATGGGTCATCATAGAGTCATAGAACCATAGAATGGCTTGGGTTAGAAGAGACCTCAAAGATCATCTGGTTCCAAACCCCCTGCCGTGGACAGGGCTGCCAACCACTAGCTCACTGGATCAAACTGCCCAGGAACCCATCCAGCCTGGCCTTGAACACAGCCAGGGATGGGGCAGCCACAGCTTCTCTGGGCAGCCTGTGCCAGCGCCTCACCACTCTCTCAGGGAAGAATTTCTTCCTGATGTCCAACCTATACCTCCCCTCTTTCAGTTTTAGCCCATTCCCCCTTGTCCTACCATTATCCACCCCTATAAAAAGCCGGTCCCCCTCCTGCCTGTAAGCTCCTTTCAAGTATTGGAAGGCCGCAAGGAGGTCTCCCCGAAGCCTTCTCTTTTCCAAGCTAAACAATCCCAACTCCCTCAACCTTTCCTCATAGGAGAGGTGCTCCAGCCCTCTGATCATTTTGGTGGCCCTCCTCTGGACCCACTCCAGCAGCTCCACATCCCCTCTGTACTGGGGGCCCCAGGTCTGGACCCAGTACTCCAGGTGAGGCCTTACAAGGGCAGGGTAGAGGGGGACAATCACCTCCCTCTCACCAAGAGACACTTGGAGATATCTCACCAAGTGCCTATAAATTTGTGTTCTGTACATGCCTGTCCTCAATAGATCCTCGAGAGCTCTACTGCTGTAGAATAAAAATCACAGTTAGATTGCTAACACCGTTTCTTCATTTGCAAGAAAGCTTTTGTGTCTTGTGTGAGCCACTCCTGAGTTGAAGATGGAGATGGATAATATCTGCGATAAAGTTCAGTGTAATGGAGGCTCTGACATAAATCATGCTCTCCTTCCAGCAGAAAATAAGGCTTTCAGGACCTGAGGAAGGCTGAGGGCAGCCAGTCTTGCAAGTTCCTTGGCAGTGCTATTGAGCTCTCTCACGGCACAAAGCAGAATGTGCAGTTTTGCTTCTTCACTCTAAAGAACTTCTAATTAGCTGTTCCTTGCTGCGTGTAAGAGGTTCTCCTTGACCCTCATCTAAATGTCTGTTTACTTGCATTTGCACAACTCCCACATTAGTAATGAGATTTCTGCATCAGTAATGAGTTTTCTAGGTATGATGGAGTTTCAAGTAGAGGTGTTGTGGGAGCAGCTGTCTTGTAGGAAGCCAGCAGAGGATCACTGATTACAAGAGTAAGAATAACAGTGCAGAGAGGCACCAGGAAACCAGATGCATTTCCAACCCAACACTTAACATACACTTAAAACTTAACATAGGCGAGAGATTGATATACAGAGATTTTTCTCAAGAAGAGTCCTTTGTTCTATTCTTTATATAGAAAGATTTCTAGAGTTAGCCAAATAGTTTAACATGTGGAATGAGAATGGGGCAGATGCTAGGTCAAACTCCACAGTCCAATAAAGTGGCTCCTCTTTCTACCTCAATTTGTTTCCATTACTGCAATTCTCATATTCCTGAAGATTTTATATGATGTTTGGTTCCTTCTTGATACTAACTTGTTTTTCATCTTTGTAATAAGGCACTTTCTGTCAATGCACACAATACAGCCATACTGAAGTTATTTATTCAAAGGAAAGACATTTCAGATTCACACATTGAGAAACATAGCTTTTAGAAATATACTGTTTTATTTTTAGTAATTGGTTTTTGGCATTTATTTTTTCATAAGAAAATCTGAGGCAAGTCTCAGTATAGCAAATCATCTCTACAGGTAACTATCCAGGTTCATAATTTCAAAATCCAGCTCTCTGTTTTAAGAGGTTTGTTCTCTCTTCTTCTCTCTTCTTTTTAGAATGTAATTCCTTGCAATAATTTAATCAATCCTTAAAAAGGAAATGATAAAAATCTTCCTCAGTTGCTGAGGAAAAAAGAATGTATGAATTGTAGTTACCTATTCAAAAAACCTTGTCTGAAACTTAAGGTGTCAGTGCGGGAAATTTCAGTCATTACCTATAAAGCTACATGTAAGTGGAGTAAGCATGAAAGTGTTTTGTTTCCTGGCATATCAACGCACATATTTTTTACTTCATTTTTGCTGACCAGTGATAATGTGTGCTGCCTTGGGCAAAATCAAGTTCTTGTATCTTCTATGTGCTCTGGCCTGTCGAGTGTGTTGAGCGCTAGAAGTCTTCCAAGTCTTCCTTTCTCTTTAAATCACAGCTTGAACCTGCATTGAGGTTTTCAAAAATACCACAAGAATTTAAGTAAATGTTAAGCTATCATATCTGTTACGCAGCTTTGACTACCATAACTTCAGTGTTTCCCCCCTAAATGCCTTCCCCTCAGCTGTTCCCATTCTATTTATTAATCTCCTGTCACTTTGTGCTTAATTTGTATGACTGAATGTACTTTGTCATACAGTGTCTCAGAGGTAGGTCTGGATGAGTAAGAGATTGTTTTGTACTTGCCAGTCAGAGCAAAGCAGAGCAGTGACAAGCTTTCAGAGTTTGAAATAATATTCACTTATTTCAGCGTCTGATGCTATGGATTCAAAACAGCAGGCAGTGTCTATGTCCTAGAGGGGTGCTCCACCGCCAGTGAGGTCTGGAGATGTCTCCTGCTCACTCAGCTGGATCGCAGTCATGAAAACAGCAGTGTCTTCAGTGCTGTTATTAAAAGCTGGATGCAGCTTCCGCATTCCTGATAGGTTTGTAAGCGTTGCAAACGTCAGTATCCTTTTTCTGTCTTTTGGTGCAGAAGTTTAACAGGTTCAGGTGAAACAAGATTCAAACAAGTCAAACTGGAGCTGTTCTGAAGCTGTCGTAAGAAGCTGCCTCATGTAGTCGAGGTAGCTTTGCTCAACAAGACGATGAGAACTTGTTCTGAAAACTCATTAATTTACATATACATATATATATATATTTTTTTTTTCCCAGCTCTTTTTTTTCTTTTTTTGCCAAAAGAAATATTCTAACTGTTTGCTACCAAGTTTCTGTTCCAATTCTCCTCTCTTCTAGACTGAAATAAATGAGGAGGTGCTCTCTGGTGTTGGTGGGGTGACACAAGAGTCGAGTCTTTGCAGGATGACGAGTGTTTGACAGATGCTATGTCAGGTAACAAACAATGGGAGAAAGTGCTTTGGAGATGGATCTGTTTGCACGTCTGTCTCTGGCAAAATACTTGTGTGAGCTAGCACACTGAGATATCACCTTCATTCTCTTGTCTTGCGAAGAGTAGCTTGCACTCAGATTCTGCTGAATATTGTAATCCACTCTTTGGATGGAGAACTAGATGAGTGTTCTATATGGTTCTTTTCTGAAGTACATTTGCAACAGGATGCTAATGTGTTAATTCCTGACCATCTCTTGTCCTTTTTCTTGACAAGTCCTGCTTCTTCACATAACCACCTTCAAGGGAATACATGCATACCACAGTGAAGTGCAAACCTGGGCTGTTTCATGTTTTCACAGGTTAGTGTTGGTCTGCCAAGCATCCCTTCTGATCACATTTCCTTGGAACCCAACTAATTCTTTGGGATTTTCTTGAGCTGACTGTGATGCTGTATAACTGATTTCTTTTTTTCTTGTTTTTACATATTAATGCACTGTAGGGAATGAACAAGATCAAATAAACATAAGTTGGCTGAAATTTGTTGTTTAAAAACTATATGGGCATTCAAATTCAATGAAATATGCCAAGGTACTCCAATTACTGACGTCACTACTAGCACTGTATAAAACTTTTAAGTGATTAACTGAGTTCCCTCAAGAGTATAGCAAGATTAACTCCTGTATATAGCCAGAGGTTGAAGCCTATCTACTAGGACTTGGTAGAGTCCAGGTATGTACTACTCTAATGGTTTGCATGTGGGGTGGGTCAAACAAGGCAAACTACATTCAGAAGCTGGAGTCCAGATGAGGTGTGGCAGTAAACACAACTATTTCTAAAGTTACTGAGTCCTGAAAAGTTCTCACCTGACTGAACTGTCTCTGCTGTTTTGATTCAGAGATAAAACTTAGCAGGATTTCAGTCAGGATTCTCGTGAAAGAAATTCTTAACGATCTGTTAAAGTCGTGTAATGGAACTTCCTGAAAAAAGAGAAACTATTCTCTTTTCCTGTGAGCCATTCACCGGTGCCCTCTGACCAGTGGTGCTGGGTGGAGGATTGCTTCTGAGTCCTCAGAACAGGATGCTAATAGTATCCTATTAAACAGATGACCTTGTGTCATTTTGCTGTTTATCAAATATTCAGCAGGTATTTTCTAAAAGATACCCCCTGGAGTTCTTGAAATTCAGTAGTGATATAAAATAATTAACTAAAGGTCAGAGCCGGTTCCTGATACATCTAATTCGTAAGCAACTGTTGAGCAGAAGCTGTGCGTGGTATACATGTTAATGAAGGTACCCATTGAAGATTATATATTTAAGTATTATAAAAGTCCTTGGAGATAAAAGTGGTAGAAATTTTGAATGTTGAGGAGATTGTAAATACAAGAAGGCTTCAGTTCAGGTAGATGTTTTTGACAGTGTGCTTAATGTAAAGCTTGTGCTTATAACTACTGAAGATATTCAATGTTGTGCTCAGATGTAAGCAGATGTTAAGTCCCATTCAGATTAGATACTGCAAATTCAAATGAGCTTTGGTGGTTCAGGATGTAGCTGTCCGTGGAAGAAGGTCAGCAATGAAATCCTTTTCACTTCAGGTGTGTAAGGGTCCTCTACTCCGTTGGAAATCCCCCTGCTAAAATCAAAAAATAATATTTACATTGATGGTAATGCCCATCTTCTAACTAAAATTCTAAAATAAAAGGGAGTGATAAATTTAGTTTATGGCACTGCCAAATCTGAACAAAAAATGTTGTTAATATAGGAATGTTAGTCTGTTGGGGATCTATTGTAAATCAGCATGATTCCAAAGATAATTTGTTCAGGTACGGGGTGTGTTGGTTTTTAATCTCTCTATATAAACGTAGGTGTTTTAAAATGCTTACTAGGGAACATAATCTGAAAGCAAACATAAGTAAGAACGTTTCACGCTATAATTTCAAAAGAAGCTAGGCAACAGAACTTCTGTAAGACTCAATCTCATTTTCTTAAACTATTTTAAAATTAAAAATACTTATGTGTGCTGTGTTAATAAAGCCTATTTGACCTTTCCAAATGACTGAACGTAATAAAACACATAATTTAATGATTTATATCAAGATTTTAATTAAAAATGAAACAATTGTTGAACTGGCTAATATTTAACATTGTGTTCAGTCAAAGAAACTCTAGAACCCCAAATAAATTTTCCTACCCAGTAAAAAGAGAACATATTTTCATTGACTGGTAGTCTATTGAATTCTTTTGTTCACACATAGGAACTCTATGTGCTTAGCTGAGGATGAACAATTTTAACCTGGGTGCCATTAAAATCTTTTGGTTTATTTGCTTGCAAAAGATTTTTTTTTCCTAGAATAGTGTAGAATTGTATGTCTTTTTGCGAAAGTATCTTTCTAGATAACTAAGTACTTCCTACATGTGTTCAATAAGCCAACTAAATATTTAAATAAAACACCAACACTAAACTGCCAGACTAATATATTTTAGGTATCACCCTCATGATTTTCAATCTCTGACTCTTCATTCAAGAGAGAACTGGTTATTGATTGCTGCACAGGAACTGAATCTTTTCTGAAAGAGATGTGTGGAGATAATGACAAAAGAAAGCTGTGATCTAAGGTGTTCTAGTTCAACCTAATGTTGGACTGTTGATCTGCAAAACAAATACAACAGCAGACTAAGAGAATTTTCGACTGTTTGAGTTCCAGTTTTGTGTGCCTGTGATAACTCCCTGTGTGAAGTCATAGTCAGCACACAGCAACAGCAAACAGCTGATTAATGTCTAGCAAGTAACGTAACCTGGAGAGTTTTACCAGGACAGCAGCAAGCATTGTCCTGCTTGGATAGAGCAGGTTCATTCAGAGTCAGAAAACATCAGTGAGGTTAAGTATGAAGCTTTTATGGGGACATAATGCTCAGCTCTGATGTCCCCTGTTGTCCTCAGGTGAGGCTGGGAATTCTGGACAGTACAGAATGAGGGAAGACGATGGGAAGTTGCTCGGTATCTGTTGCCAAGTGTTCAGAAAAAGATGACATGTTTTGCACAGGATAATTGTTAAGAATGAGGGGAAAAGGAATGTCAGAGGCACTCTGAAGCAAGAAGGAGGAATAGAGGCACTCTGAATCAAAGAGCCAGGTGGAGAAGAGGATAAATTCTGACTGCTCTTTTCTAATCCTCATGAATGCTTTAATCAGCACAAACTAAGATCCTACCCAGTGATTGTCCCAGGTTTTCCCTGAACCTTCCAGCTCCAAACCAGTGAATAAAATGAAAGCAAAATAAGGATTCACTTTGTATTTTATTCCCAGTGTAGTTATCATTTGAACAGCTAAGGTTTACAGGAGTTAATCTAAAGCAC
>VXAV01000165.1:146349-168298 GCA_013399715.1 Alectura lathami | reverse complement strand
ACGGCAGGGGAGTTGGAACTAGATGATCTCTGAAGTCCCTTCCAACTCAAGCCATTCTATGATTCTAAGTGCTGAAGAGGAAAACTCATCGGCAACCCATCCAGTCCACATATCCGGCATTCCTTATTACCTGTCTACCCAGTTCTTCTTCTGCCTCCAGTGGCTCTTATTTACTGGAAGCCACATCCTCCTTCTCTTCCATCCCCAAGTTATTCATCAACTTCTGCTGCAGTGAGCAGGATGTGTATTGCACACTGTGGAGCATTCACAAATCTGCTCCTATTTTCAAGGACGAGGATGACAAACTGAATGCGGAGCAACTGTTAGTTTTATGGATAAGCTATGTGTCCAATGCAGGGGGAGAACACGCTTAGTGCAGGCCACTACTATATCACCTGCTGTGAAGTGATAACAGCACCAGCCACTCACGAGCAGCTATTCATCTTCCTGATAGTAGATGCCTGAATAATGAAAACAAGGTATATGGAGCTCACATAAAAAGACATTAACAGAGTGTTCCCTGCAAAGAAAGCCTTGAATTTGCTAGAATTGCGCACAGAAGCATCATCCTTTAATAGATGGAGTAAACATGGGAATAATCAGATCATGATCATTTTTTGTGATTTTAAAAAAATCTTTTAAGCCTGGCCCCCTGTCAGGGCATATAACAAATAAAACTCACTACCCCTGTCTCTGCATCTATCAAGTGAGAGAAAAAGCAGGAAAGACGGGCTGATACCCAAGCCCTGTTCTCACAGCTCCCACCACACATACGATGGTGAAGGAAGGATCTGAGAGGGAACAAGCATCAGGTCTGCCCAGCCTGGACATCTCCTTGGAGACCATTGTTTGTGGGCACACTGGCTGAACCACAGGCAATTGAACCAGTGTCTAAAGCCACGAGGAACATCACAAGTATTCTAATAGAATGTCGGCAGGTTCTTCACACGGGATGAATCATAAATTAACCAGTTGCACTTTGCCACATGACAAGGAGAAGAGACGATAATGGTTATATATCAAGGACACTTTTATCCAGAGCTGTCATAATACTCCCCTCCACCATAATACATTCACTAAAAGAGTCATAAATAAAAGCTGAAAGGAAAGATACTCTCAGTAAGAAGGAGTGATGAATTTCAAGCCAGAATGTGAATCTTGGCTACCATCCATAATATAACCAACTTCACAAGCATCCACACAAGTTTAACAAGACTACTCATGAAGCAAGGGAACCCACAATGTGAGGTGTTTGTGATACACCAGTTGAAAATAAGGTAACCTCCTCCTTCAGATATCGGCATATCTTAGCTATGAAAACAACCACAGGTAGGATGTGGCCCAGGGAAGTGTTTTGGAGAAGGGAAGCTCCAGCAACTCTGGCAGCCAACCAGGTGGAATCAGACAGCTTTCAACTACTGCATGAACAAACTTTCAGAATTCTTACTAGACTTTCCTAAACATTATATGACACATGTATTGTATAATGTCAAGGTTTTACTTAAAATATGATCTCATCTATGACTTGTTGGAGCCTTCAATGTTATAAGAATGCTTTAGGATTCAACCACTGCACTGAATGCACTAGGATTCAGTAGGATTCAGCAGGGAGAGACAGTGTAGAACTGTGGAAGGAGTGGATTTGTGTCAGAGCTATGGCTAATCAGACTGATCACAGTGAAATGGGGCTGCAGGTCTCTTGGTCTGCCCATCTGTGAAAGGGATGTTATGCCCTCTTACTGATCTATCTCTGAGAACAACTCCAATGATGACCTTCACTTAAAGGCCTGGTAGAAAGCTTTTTAAAGTTAATGAAAAGCATCACATAGACTTCAAGCTGCTTCATATCAGTTACTAACAGAGAAATTGATTGTACGGTGGTGAAATGTAAGGCATAAACATATTAAAATATTGTCATTTAACTATTGTTTCTGAGGCTGAAAATACCAAGAGTAGGTGAAATTCTTATCTAAATTCTTCCAGCTTCCAAAATGACTCTGACTGAATCGTACACCCTAAAGCTTATAAGATTCTTGTGTTCATAGCCTTGTTACTATGAAATGGTTATTAGAGAAATGTCATTGGGGAGGAAGAGATCTTGCTTAGTTTTCTGGAACAGGAACTTATTCAGAAGATAAGTTCATCTTATTATCTCTTCCATTTTTCTCTAGTGTGTTTACTGATGTTCTGTCCACAGGAGAAGCTGATCTTTCTTGATGAAAGAATAAGCTGTTTGAAAACAAACAAATTTAAAAAAAAGTAGATCAAAGAGAGGGGGATGAAAGCTAATGTGCGACTGATTGAGGAAGCCATTTTTTGTTCAACTCCACATGCACAAGATAAAAGCCAGGCTGACTTCCTGTGTATCTATTCATTTCACAAGTTGTTCAAGGTACACATTGTTCAACATGCCTGTTGAAGCAGTAACCTCAGACGCATTAGCCTGTGCCATGGAAAAGGCAAACAGTCTGCAGGAATGGGTTTGCCTGTACATACAAATGTTTTGAACTCCTCAGCACCACAGAGACTGTGTTTGAGGCAACAGCTCAAGGTAATATTGTATTCTTAGAAAATTTTTGCCTCAGAACATGAGTGTTCTCCCATCTATATTTGTTGGCCTCTTCACCAAGCCCCCATGTATTGTTACATGTGGCCATGCCTTGTTTCTCACCACTGAGCCCATTGGCATCAGCACTTCTCTTTTTCTTACCTGCTCAAAAAACTCCACTTCACCAGACTTCCTTCATGAAATCTAGTTGATTTGGATTTAAAGATATGTACATATTTCTTCCCATCCTTTCCTAGCTGTTCTCAAATCAAGGCTTTTTAGAACAGGGTCATTTTGTTCATATGTCATTGGGCATTTGGCAAGACATTATGAGACATTCAATAAAAAAATGAAGAACAGTGAAATGCTGTTTGTACTCGGTCTCTCTGCCCCATGTGTCCTGGCTATTTAGCACGCTCAGGCAAATTATTGATGGGTCTACTAAACCTAAGTACCTGCTACACACCACTGGCTTTTAGAGATCCCATTATGAAATTTCCGTACAGGTCTGCATCAACACACATTGCCATAGACTAGACATCGTAACTAAAGTCATCATTGAGCAACGGGAGAAGAAACTAAAATGTGGATGCAGATGTGACTTTTGAGCTTCCCTCAGATTCTTTTAAATCATCGTGGAAACAGAGAAACTGAGACGAAGTTGTTGTCTTGCCTGCTCTTGTGTTCAAAGTCATGATAACCAAATAAATCCAGCTGGAAACCTGGCAAGAAGAGCCTTTCTACAGACTGTGTTGCCCAGTTGGAGACTACCAAGGTTTGATCAAGATTATCAGACTCAATAATGTAATTGAAACTAATCCTTTTCTCTTGAACCCCAAACCCCTGTTAACAGAAACAATCCTTATTGGAAAAACTGGGTTTGGATTGACCTCCTACCACAAACATTTGTCAAAGATAACCAAGGCATTTATAAAGACTGATGTCACAATTTCCAAATTAAATGCAGGATAACAAGCTGAATGCAAATTAGTGGCTTATCTGGGTCACAGACTGAGTCAGTGGTAAGCCCTGCTAAACCCACTTCTCTTCACCTGAAGTAAGCTGCTCTAGTCATTGGCTTACCATTACAAACAAGGAACTTACTGGCTTACCGGTGTATATGCAGCCATCTATAATAAATATCCATATCACAATAAAAGGGACTGCATGAATATCCAGCACAAAACCCACACTACCTGTATCAACTGGGAGTAAAAATGCCTAGTCTTCTTAGTACCATTGATTCAGATATGACATAGGACAGTTCCTGGTTATGCAACCATTACACTAAGGGCTGCTACTGAAATATTATTTCACATCATTCACTCATGCTAGGTGGCCTGGAAATAATTGGCTGGAAGAGGCTGGCTTAATGTTTTTTTGTTGGTTTTTTTTTTTTTTGCTTTTTTTTTCCTTGGGAGAGAGCAGTTCTTTTGAAAGAGTGATAGATTGTGTCTAAAAAAGAGGGTTATATAAAACTCAACATCAGCGTGTGTGTTTTCAAGAGAGAGTTTTTACATATCTTTGGGATTCAAGCAGGTCCCCATGGACCTGCTCTAAATCTAAACAGAGTGGTACTGCACTACTGCGATGCATGATGCAGAATGAATGGTAGCAATGAACCTTTCTCATCTTCTGCAACACCCAAAGCAAGATAGAAAGGGGACAAAGGAGAAGGTCACTAAAATACCAGCTCAGCCTTCCAAAAAAGAAGCTTCTCAGAGGCATTCTGACTTTTGCCAGCTATTAAAGACACTGGATCCCTAGTTAGCTTTAAGCAGAATATAGTAGATTCTTGCTACCCTGGCATGGGATTTGTGGGAGATTGCCACATGGAGCAGAGTAAAAATTAATCGAGTCATACAGTTAAAAAGCAACATAAGGATTAGTTGTGGAAGACTAAATAACCCAGGAAAATCTTAATAGCCCAATAATCTCTTGATTATTCTTGACTTTCTATCCTTCTCCCATCTTGTATCATGAAAGCAGATTAGCCTCATGCTTATCTCTGTGTCATGCTCATCAGCAGCAGAGGCCGTGAGGTATGGACTACAGACAGAAACAGGGAAAAGTCTATCCCAAGGCCTGTTTCCATCAGAACATTTATTAGAAACATGTTTTGTAGTGAGCTGTTGCATATAACTACTGCAGTACTTTGCAGTTTTTCAACTTGTACCTGCCAAGATCACCCTCTGTTCCAATGTACACAGTAATATGCAACATGGGTGGGGCTGCCATTTAATGCTATGCACCCCCTAGAGACAGCAAAGTAAGATGACAGGTAACTACAGTCTGGCTTGTAAGATTTGGTAAAAGGACTCTCTACATGGATCATCCTTCAGGAGTATGTACACCCATTCTAGTTTGGAGAGGAAGTGCACCCACCCCTAGGCCTTCCAAGACAAGCCACTGCTTCTGCAGAAGTAGAAATACATTCGTTTCCTATCACTATACCATAAGAAAAGTGCAGTGTTTGTAAGTCAGGAGAAAAGTCTGTGTTACTGGGGTACCTGGAGTGGAGGAGAGGGCTGGGCCTCAGATATGGCCTGGCACAGAGGGATCTGAAGTCCCATGGAACAGGTCTCCTCACCTATTAGCCATCCTTGGGATTTCATGGGCATACCCCCAGCAGAACTGTACTCTCTGTCCCACAAGTTCTCTGATGGGCCACTGCACAGAAGCACACAGGTATCCCCACCTTATTCTCAAACCATTTCACTGAACTTACTCCTGATGCTTTGAACAGCCCCCTTGAAGTCTGAGGGAAAGGCAAAGCTGGAGAAGAACAGCAGCAGGAGGATGCAGAAGGCAAACTCCAGTTTTACATTCCATTCCAAACAAGGAGCTGCCTATGCTCCAAGCGGGATGCCCACAACACCTGTAGTCCTGGCCTGCCCCAATGAGGACATGCACCCAGACGAGCAGTGAGGTGAGGGGGTGACTGCCCTGTGACCTGAGCCCACTTCCATTCCAAGACCAGAGCACGGCATCACCCCTTCAGAATTTTCATTGCTGTTATCCATCCCATTAAACTACTTTTGATCAGATTAACTAACAGTGGGCTCTGTTTGCCAGTGAATGCCAGCATTAGCTGTAACACAATAGGAGCACAGGCCTAAGCCCTTTTTTTTGCAGATAGAAAACCTGTCAGCTAAGGGGGAGCACTGATGTCATCTTCTGACTCAGTGGCAGTGCCTGTTCTGGGGTCACCCTACATTCCCACACTATCAGCAACCCCTGTCCAAATCTCACCTATTATTTGCTCATTGCCATTAGACTTCACCTGGAGGAAGAAAGAAGGAGCAAACTGACATCAGCTGCTTATTAATAGATGGATAGAGGAGAATGATCTCCAATAAGGGCTTGGGTGAGGAGGGAGCTCATGTTCTCCCAGAGTGCGTTCAGAAGGATGACACGTCAGTGAGCAATAACGCTTGTAACCTTTCAGGGGAGGCAGCTGCCTGCCCAGTGGCTGTTTCTGAACCCTTGAACTGCAGTTTGTTGGTCCTCCAAGTGCAGGGTCACCCCTCAGTGGAAAAAATGGCACTGGGGACAATCAGCAGGAAATGAGTTTGCATGGAAAGTGAAGTCATTTATATCTGGGGAAGAAAACACTAAGAATGTTTGGGGGCAAGATGTGACTCTGGTGCTGTGGAGCAGTGGTTCCCACCACTGGCCCTGCAGCCATCCGTGACAGCAGCTGAGGGATCAGCATGGACCTTCCCATCCAGCCCCTGGTGCTGACTCATTCTAGCCTCCAAACGGAAGCCTGCAGCTGGATGTACACTGCAGCAGGTGAAAAAAGAGATATATCTCATGTAATCAGCTGATCTCCTCCTCTCTGCTTGCATGTTTCCTGATAATGGTTGGAAATCGTATCAAAGGCATTTGTTATTGATTTTTTTTGTGTGTTAAAAAACCTTCAGTAAAGAATTATTTACTGCAGCTCAGTGTCAGAGGTGATTGCTTCAAATCATATGAGGTTTTCTTCCTGTTCGGGGAGTTGTGTGTGACTCTTGCTATTAGGCTTCCACAGCAAGATCACAGGGTTGTAATCTCAAATTGACTTGCTGTAGACCAGCTGCTATGTTAAGATCAAATGCATCTTCCCAGCAAACTTCCCTACCAGGAGGCTACTAGCAAAACAACAACAAACTCAAAACAGGAATAAATGGAGTAAAAAAAATAAATGGAGTATAAACAGGAATAAATAAATTCAAGCAAATTCATTAGAAAAAATTAATACACAGTTGTAGCTTTCCTTTGTTTCTCCTAGAAGATGCATGTTAAACATGTTAAAGATAGCAAGTAAATACACAAATAAATAAATAAATCATATTTCTAAGGCTTCTTTAAGACATCTCCATACATATTTTTCCCACTTTTCTGTTTCCAAGACATGGATATTCCAGTGCAGGGCCTCCCCTCAGCAGCACCACAGCAGGATGAAAGATCTGCTCATTTCTCAGAAAAGGCAAGCCTACTTCAGTATTACTTCCCAAGGGAACAGACTGATTTACCCACACTTGGCCACCTTGACCATTCCACATAAATTACCAGTACAAAAATTAAGCAGAGGTCGAAGGCAGCCCAGACCTTATGGCTCCACGGTACAGTGAAAGTCTTGGCACCAGACAGCACCGACCCCATCAGTCCCTCTGACACGGCACAGAGCAGTGCAGCTCCTTTAGGACAACCACATACCCTGAAGCACAACACTAAAGCCAGAGGCCCTCAGCAGCACTAAACCAGCAGTTTTTTTCAATTTCATTCTGGAAGTGCCATAGATTGGAGTGGTCTAGTGAGGTGGAACACTTTTAATAAGGAAAAAGCTTCCTTTTTGTCCCTTCTTTCTCAGAGGGATGACAACTGCCCAGAAAGCACTTGCAGAACATCAGGTGCAGCACATCCCTCTTACTTCCCTTCCACTATCAAACGCGGTCCCAAGCAGCGGCCTCCTATTCAGTGACATGATGTCCACATCACGTTTTCCTTGGGTACCCATGCTGGCAAGCCTGCCGCTGCCTCTGCTTCCAGGTCTGGCACATGATTCACGCAGCTTAAGTCTTCCAGAAAGTCATTTTCCTTTTGCTAGCTGATTAATTTACTTGCTTTCACCCATTTTCCTTGCTTAAAATCCTCTCTGGGATTTCTATCAGCCTGTGCAGGGGGCAGGATGTATTTTTCCAATACAACGAGCTCTGACCTTCACAGTGCTGCCATGCCGAGAGAGCTGGACCATTTCTGTGCTGTAAGCAGACAGAAATGACAGTGCTACCTCACAACTCTGTTATCCTTTCTGCAGGCACCACTCACACCTTGTGCAATGGAAGAGCCATGCTAGGTCATGCTGTACACACAGGGAATGAAAATTCTCCTTCTCCACTACAAAGAAGGACTTTTTACACTCGAAAAAAAGACTTGGTTCTCCCATCCTTGGTGTGAACAGCTACAAACCTTATCCTAGGTCATAAAATCATAGAGTTACAGCCACAGCGTTCATCTCTGAGCAGCAGTGAAAAATGAAATCAAATATTAGCAAACAGACATGGTCACATTTGTATGGTTAATGAATTTGATGTATGGATGCAAACAGGAACCTTTCTCCTCCACCATCTATCCTCCTGCTGAAATCTGGTTACAAGCTGAGAAACCTTGAGACCAGCAATTGGTGCATCAGGCAGGATGCTGCAGGAAGACACGGGATGTATGTGACTGGGTTTCCCTCATGTTCTCAACTGTATATAGACCAGGAAGGATGGATGGGAGCTCAAGAGAGAGAACACAGTAAATGATCATTCTTACCACTTGTATGCCATGGTTCCTCCAGAGATACCAGAGTCTTACAAAACCTGAGTTCACAAGGAACAGTAATAAAAATAGCAAAATAAATTCATTTCATCTTTTTCATACTGCTAGTGCAATACTATCCACTACACACTGGTAGTATCTGAGTGTGACAGAAGATCCAAATTTGCAGACTTTGGGCATTTCACTTCTAAAACTAAATTCAGATCTGAGCCAGGGCCAAATCCAGAAAAATGAATCTGACAGATCTCTGCCCTTTGCTTCCTTGTGAATTTTTACATGGAGTAAAACTTACATAAAATGTTCTCATCGTGTAGCTTTTCACAGCTTTATTTTTAAGTTGGTAAAGTTTCATTCCACTCTAAAAGAAACACAGTGAGTGACAAGCTAGCTGTTGTTTTCTCTCTCCCTGAGGCACAGCTCAGTCTGAATTCAGCAGTACCTACAGTGACCACCATTTGCTTGAACAGTCTCTGTAACTCATTGAAATTCAGAGCCAGGTTCCTGACTCCAACTTTGCAGCTAGCTCTTATCTCTTACAGTGGCATACACCAAAGCCTAGGGTTTGAATACCTTCAACTGTGGAGGGCTTAGACCAAGAATGGTATTTGAACTTTGCTATGCAGATTCACCTTTTATCAGTACTAATTTTGAAAATGAGGATCCCCAAAGCTTACTGTAGTGACACTGCTGCTGGTTCTGGTATCTGGGTATGTGGAAGAAACAGGCCTTCTGAATCGGCAATGAGCTTGGGCAGACAGAAAGGAAGATAAGGCAACTGCTACCCAAACATGAGCACTTCATTGTCTCAGCCTGGCCAGCTGTCCCTCTCAGCCCATGTCCATTTAGCAATGGACTCAGCCACTCTGTGATGGTGGGAACGTCCCACTGGGGCAAAGTAAAAAAAATGACATGGACAGCCGCCACACGAATATTCTCTTCTGCTCATGTGGAATATGCAGAGGCTGCAAACCTCAGATCAGGATTTGGTTTTTGAATAGATCCCAGTTTGAAAACTTTAAGGAATTTCTTCTGCCTACCACCCAATGCACACATTTCAGCTAGCAGATATATTATTGGTTTACAAGTAAGATGTCTTTGTAGAATATGCTGTCGAATAGGCACTAAGCTATGCCACTCTTCTTTACTGCACTAAGGAACTGTTTACATAGTAGTTCATATGCATGCATTTGTGCAAAGAAGCTTTGAAACTGGCCAGAGGCCAAATGTTTGCAGATGTGTTTTATAAGACAGGCTAGTTCAGTGCCAGGCTGGATGCAGTTATGTCGACAAATACAGCTTCCTTGGGGTTCCAGTTTTTCAAAGACTACTAAACACCCAACACCAGAAGAAAAAGCTGCACTGACAAGCCTGAGCATCCATGTGCTCAGAGCCATCCCTGCCCCTCAGCAAACCTTCCCCCTCTGTTTCATCCTAGTTTGCTTATTAGCAGACAATTTAATTTTTAAGGAAAACTGTCAAACATAAACTTCCACTTATCTGGCACACTGCCCCCCAAAATACAAAGATCTAAGGTGTCTATTCAACAGAATTTAAACTGAGCATTAAATTGAATGCAGGGCTCAGTCTGGTCCTGCAAAGCAATGCTCCATTCGCCTGCAGGATTTTCTAACTCTGTGCAGCTCACGATAACAACAGATGGGACCCCTAATTCAAAGAAAGATCTCAAGGCTAGAGGCAAAAAAACTGGTCAAGAATGCCAAAAACAGGGTTGTTGCAGATGTGGGGAAAACGTGTATTTTCAACTGAATAAAGGGACAGAGACCAGGTGGCAAGAGAGGGTAAAATTCCTAAAATATCTCAAGAACCAACTGTCTTTTCTTACCCAAAAATTCAAGCCATTGGTTTCACCAAGAAGGTCAAATTAACCATGAAATCCAAAGAGGGGTCTTTTCTAGAAGGCCAGGAGCTGAGTATAGTAGCTTACAACCAGCTCAGAGAAAGAAAATTCTCTTCTGTGCTACAGTACGAGGTGTGAGAATTCGATGTCAATGCCTTCTGAAGGAAAACAGTCTTTTTTCTTTTCTTTTACTCAGAAAATCAAAATGAAATATTTTGTTCCAGGTCTTCTTGACTCAACTGAAATGCTCCAGCTGACCCTTTTGAAAACACTTGTTAATAGGTCAGTTTTCCATGAATTTCTGTCTGCCTCAGCTACCACACTGTCTCGGAGAAGTGATAGCTCACATTCTTTCTTTTTTTGCCCTACCTCCTTACTCCCTCTGCATTCTCTTTTCAGATTTCATCTGAGAATATGCCATGGGATATCCTCCCCAGCTGAACTGCTATTGCGTGCCATGGAGATGAATCCAGCCACAAATTAGCAGGGAGGCCTAAGGCACTGCGATTGATCCAGCGGATGTGGTCAATATGAGCTGAAGCGAAACACTTTGACTTTCAGCAGGAAGAGAATTTGGAACATCTGATAAATTCATGATAAAATTCAATATTTTCACCCTCTGCTGAACCACTTTACTGAAACCAACCACTGAAGCATCCATCTCCCACAGCACCGGGATTCCAGTTTGTGAAGAAGCCACACGTGACCATCCCAGTCACAGTGCCGCCCCAGACCTCTTGGCTGCTTCTCCATCGCTTGCCCGGGCTGCAGTGCCCTCTCCTGCCACCGTTCCAGTTCATCTGCCCACAGTTGCAGATGAAGCCAGCCAATTCCTTCACCAACACATGTGGGCAGCTGGCAGGCACACTCCAGTACGCAGAGTGGGACAACTTCAGTAAAGAGTCTGTGCTGGACTGGCAGCCCTCCCAGCTTGTAGCAGCCAGGCAGGTGAGACCAACACCAAGTGGCTGTGAGGCCAGGAAGGATTTCTGCCCTACAGGTGTCAAGGAACAGGGCCAGCAGCAGAGCAGCAGAGAGCTTCTTGACTAATGGTTGCTGTGGTTCCTCAGGCTGCTGTGCTCTTCTGCGGCCATTTTAGCCTGGGTACATTAAGAAAAAAAAACACCAGAGACACTCACGAAATAAGTGGCACACTGAACACATCAGTCCATGAGCATGAGATTCACATCTCTGCCACAGGCTTCCTGCACAGCCTTACAAGCAACATGAAGGAGCAGCACCTGCCCAATGTTACAAGGGCTGAGAAAGAAATCACATCCACCTTCCCCAGCATCTGCATTTCTTTTTCTCTCTGTGCCCCAATTTCTGTTCTTATTGCTTGTCTGCTCCAGACATTATTTAGGGAAAGTGAGGAGTGCCTTTCTGCAGGGTTAGGAGATGGTCTGTCACAGTGTCTCTAAGCAGTGTTGTATCAATCCTCACAATTCTAGTTTTGTAGATTTTTACCATATGAGTATTTGCTTGCATAGCATCTGTTCAACTGCAGATTAGCAGAGAGACAAGAATACTCATGAGTGATATTAAATTACATTTTTTCAAGAATGACTTGGATCTGTCCTTTTGTTGCTTACGTTTTTCACAATCACTCTGTAAGTACAATTATCTCTTGTTAACAAAAGACAGCTGCCACAGTGAATTTTTTAGTTCAAAGTGCATACAAGATACACCTAGCAACACGTGCTTTACAACCAAAGTGACAGGCAAAATATTTATTATTTTGATGTCCCATAATTGCAATAAAATGCCCACTGAACAGCTAGCTCCCCCTTGCACATCGCACGCTGGTGACCACCGGCACAGCAAGTTTGCAGTGCCCTCTGGAGGCGAGTCCCGGGCTTCTGGGAGGAGAGCAATTTACCCTTTTTTTTTTNTAGATTTAGGTCAAATTTTCCCTTTTTTTTTTTTTTTTTTTTTTTTTTTTTTTTGATGGGAGGTGGATAGGGGGAAGGGAAGGGAATGGCTGGAAACGTATGAGGATGTCAGGGTTCACAGTAGTATCCAAGAGTCCAAGAGGATGCGTGCAGAGCACAGAATTTCTTGTACGCATATCCAATAACTTGAAGAAATACATACAGAAATTCATTCCTTTGACCTTAATTTGGTCTCCATTTCCTACACACATATAGTTCTGGGGTTAGAAGCACAGAATTTGGATCTCCCAATGCAATTCTGAGCTATGTAGCCAGAAGAGAGAGAGACCTGGGAAGAAAACTTTGACAAAGGAAGATCCCTTTGGACATAAGCACTGCACAACCAACAAATTTCATCCATGCTGTAATGAAATTCCTATACTAAGGCTTTTTTGTTCATTCCCATTTTTAATTTTTAAGGAAAATTTGAATTTGTAGGTGCTGTTTGGCACTGGAAGCAGAAGAGCTGGAATGTTAAGAAAAACATAAAACAATTATTGAAGTACCCTTTTCTTCAGTTTTAAGGGTTTTAGCCCAGAAAAAGTATAAACAGAAGTACCAGAGGTTTTTCATCTCAGATTTGAAGTATTTGAAAATACTTCCATCCTTGAGAGCATCTCTAGCTCTCTTCAGATACAAACAGCACTGAAATTTCCTAAGGAAATTGAAAGCCTTCCAAGCCTAGAACGAAATATAATTGAAATTAAGCAGAATATGAATAAAAGCAGTTCAATATCTGGTATTGATTCTTCTGTTTGGCTAGGAGCTCTGCAAGCAGTTAGCTTTATTCCTTGCTCTTTGGAAGAAGAGAATTCTTGCAGTTTGTAACCTCAGATCAGCTCCATTGCTAGAGATGAACATAACTGTGAGAACAAAACTGACCTCTAGCCAGGAGCTCTGCTTCAGATTTCTTCAATAAGCAAAGCTGCAGCTTCTAATTGTATCAAAAGCTTTGGAAAAGTGTAGGACAAAAATCTCCTACATAAACTTTGTTCCTTCCAATACGTCCAAGACATCCAACGTATAATTTTTAGCTTACTACATATGCCACGTTTCTCTAATTGTTATCAGATTAACATAATACATAAAGGGTTGATGACAGCAGCAATCCCTACATTAACCAGAAGTGTCCATTGTAAAATGTCCGCACTATTCAAGCATTTCATAATGCTGTCTTTTTTCCCCATCTTGGGCCTTCCTGCCTGTGTGTGCCCTGTTCTGCATTTTGGGCTTTCAGTGTAGACCTGGAACAAGAAATACAGAGACTTGGCTGGCACCTCCAGGCATTCTTGACACAAAGGTAGCAGTGAATGTTTCAGAAAACCTTCCATACAGACCAGTGGAGAATAGGAAAAGAAAGCATCACGGGAGAATGAGAGAAACTGTCTCCTTTATCAGCCACTACTACTCATCTTCCCCTCCCTGTGGGGCCATGGCATCAATAACCTCAAGCAACTAAGTGATCTAGAGAAACTGTCTGTTAAATGATTCATCTCCTCTCTTATTCTGATGCAACAAATGTGAGACAGCTGGTGATATCAAAAAAGCATCAACTTAAAACGTATGTATTAACCTTCCGCCAGCCAGAGCATGCAGATAAGATACAAAGCTCAGCATGTTCCTTAAACCAAGGCCCAGAAAGTAACAGAAACATCATCTAGATCACTACAAAGATTAAATGAGAGAATCGTGGTCTTCGTGAATCAAAATGTATGAAGCAGCAACCCCTGCCAACTGAGAAACACCACCTTCCCCAGCCACTTCAAAAGGCAGGCTCAGGATCTCCAGGGCTCTCACGTCCATAGCTTCCAATTCATCTACGGGCTGCAGGATGCACTCAGATCCACAAGGCTAAGCTCGCCGTGACATGATTCACTAGCTTCATCTAGCCTTCTGCAAAGAGAGCAGATTCAGCCTCTGTGATGCAGAGGAGCACGATGCAGTAAAAAGTCTGCCTCAGATAGCCTTATCTCTACTTAACACAACAGATTTTGGTCCAAAGACCAAACATGCTGTTAACATGCACTTAACATGTTGTTAAATGGACCAGGCTTATGCCCTGCAATGCTTCAAGAACCTGGAAGGGGAAGAAATGCTGCTTTCTTAAAAAAGAGGGTTTGTCTGCCCATGGTTTTCTGCCATCCATTCCTTATGTGAAATAAGCACCACAGTGAGGAGAAGAAGGAAATTTGACAGGAAAGAAACAGTGTGAGAGTGTGTTTTCCAAAGCTGCCCTGAGCAGTCCTCTTATACCTCACAGAGACTAAAACTCAGCAAATGATCATGGCCATAAAAAATTGCATTAGGCAGTAATATTTAAGGCCAGCAGCCAACATTTTTCCATTGTTTTATGGGGATTTTAAATCTTGACAAGTGTTACAAAACTCCCTTAACCCCACAGTGCCAGAGCAAGCACTAACAGGATGGCCAGGTGGCAGGCAGAGATTGAGTTACCCAACCTGGCAAAGAAGAGCCACACCAGTGGGGTTTCCATCTCTGGGTAGGAGCAGGACTGCGCTCTGGGCCATTGGGTCTGATAGCATGGATCCTCGGGACAGACTGCTGCCTGCATGCGAACACATGTGTGATGGAGCCACACTCACAGAGCTACAAACCACACAGCCCAGTGCTGCCCTGGGCTCAGAGACGCAGAGGATACCAGTGCCTAGAGCAATCCCACAGAGCACAATGCAGACCTGTGCTTTTAGTCCCCAGTTGTAAGATGTGAAATGAGAATTGCATTTAATGATGAATAAAGGATGCACAGACACAACATGAATACAGCTCATAGGAGGAAGGTGGACTTTAATGTGTTTCAAAAGCTACTAATACAAAAGGAAAATACATTGCTGCATTTGAAGCAATGAGGCAAATCATATGTTGTGCTAAGCACCAGGCTGGCTTGATCATTTGTTTTGCAGAAATCCCTGGAAATAGCAGGTATTCCGCAACCACAGAGCAAGCCGTGAAATTAGCCCTAGCACTCCATAAAGCTGTGAAGCGATTGTGGAAGGCAACAGAGTTACCCAAAAGAAAACAAAGCTTCAGAAACATTTGTGAAAGAAAACATGCTTCTCTCCATAGGAATAATATGAGAAAAGAAGCATGGGTCCTGCTGCACAGCACATACTCACGCTGGAGAATTTCCTAGTCTCAAACTGGACATAAAATGAAATGCACACTGCATAATTGAAACCATATAAATCAGAATCAATGTTTTTCAATATAGCAAATTATACCAGCTTTACAACCCATGAAGAACAATTACACATCAAGGAAAGACATTATGATTAGAAAAATAATGAAAGGTGGAACACAGTTTTCATTCTAGCTGCCTGATGGGCTGTCAAGGATAAAGTGGTCCTGAAAGAAAACATATCCCACATTTAGAACAACTGCATGCCCACTGCAGCAATGCTCAGATGGTGCAGAGGCATGAGTAAGTGGGGACACTCTGGTTTCTCTTGTTTCTGAAAGCAATTGATATTAATTACTCCGCTGGTTAGTGAGAAAGAGCAAGTAACTCAAAAACGGCCAACCTGCCATGTGGTTAGGATAAGAAAGGAAGAGAATCCTTTTATTGAATCAACTTATATTAAATGCCACACCCCGAGCAGGTAGCTAATAAACAAATTAGTAAAGTTGCATACATCTGAACCACCGTGTCTGTGAATTTCCTTGTGCTGCCAGACAAAAGGCTGGGCCTTGCAGCATGCAAAGCTTCACTCTCATCTGAGTTCTGGCTTTGCAGCTGAGCACATCCCCTCCTGTCATGCACTAAAAGTCCTGACTGGCTGCAAATGAACAAGGTCTGGATGCAGTCAGGCATAAAATGCTGCTGCCCCGGTAAGATTGCCAGCTAGATCCAGTGCCTGTGTCTTTTTAGAGTTTCACAGAGGCTGGGTACCACAACGGTGGGACAGCTGTTGTAAATGCAGTTAGTCTGGTCACAGGGGACTCTGGCTCAACCTAACAAACATAATAATGATGTCAGTGCTTCCCTTTCCTAACCAAAATCATCAAGATGCATTCCCTGCTTCTGATGACGTACCAGCTACACCACCAACTGACACAACAGCAAGCAGTTCGTTCTGGCTGCAGTGAGAGCGGCTGAAGAGGAGACGCGGCAATGCCGCTGTTACCCAGCTCAGTCTGTGGCTGCTGGAAGGCTCAGGCAGGGCCAACATGGAACCTGCAGTGCCCGCAGCCTGCCCTCCAGATACTCCCTACCTCCCATGCAATGCAATCGGCTTTAAGGACTATCTAGGCTGAATGCTGAAACAAAACTCCCTAGGCAAACACTACAATCCAGAACTTTCTTGTGCATTCCTGTGTTATTTTAATGAAAAGTTTGACTACATCTTGAAGCTCTGAGGAAAGCATTACACAAAAAGGTTTGGCCAAATATTTTTTTGGCTTTTAAAGTCCTACTTGTGTTCACAGCTGAGCCCCAGGCTTAAGTGATGAATATGTCCATCCTTACAACGGATGCTGAGGTTTTCAACAGGCTTTCCTGCTTCATGCCAAAAAGGAAAATGATATCATTTGTGAAGACTAATGGCTGGGTTTAAAATCAGTAAGGTTAAGTATAGTACTACAGAGCATCAGGATGCTCTTCTTGACAATGCCACCCATTCTGCATCTCACACAAAGCAGCAGAAGGAGCTGATGTCAAAGACTGCACAGTGCCAGCCTGGTAGGGCCTGCTGACAGCTTGCACAGAGAAACCCCTGCCACTGGTACACCACCTTTTTTTTGTTTGTATGTTTTTTGTTTTTTGTTTCAAAGTGTGGTTATTTGCTTTGAAGTTCAGCAAAATAATTCTGCATAGAGAAGGTAAGGTTGAGAGCTCTCTTTTAGGAACAGGAAAGATATCATCCATTTATTGCACAGTTAAAAGCACAGTTACAGCTGTACAGTAAATGGATAGTTTCTCTCCTGTTTCTAGCAGTGAGTGGGGCTGTCAGAAAATGCAGACATGGCCTGAAGCCATCTGGTCACCCAAGGGTAAATGAGAACAGAACAGAGCTCAAGCACATACAGACAAGTAGGAATATGAATTGGACTGACCTGAAATTCCCTGATCTCCATCTCATGTTCAGTCCCAATCCATACTGCCTGTCCAGCTCCAGAAACATCATGGAGAAGGCTCAACCCCACCCCACAGCACAAATCTCATGAGGGCTGGTTTGTGATACTACAGCAGCAGAAAGTAGCTGCCACAGCCTGGCCACCTGCCATCAGTGACTGCAGGCCAAAGGCTCATTCCTTCTTTGCTCAAAACCCATCTCCATCAGCAAAACGTCTACCTCATGGCCATCTTACTATCTGTCCTCCCTTTTGTGCTGCCCTGATGGGTTTTCCCCTACAGAGCCACTGTATATTCACTCCACCAACTGCATCTACCTCAGAAATCACACTTGGCTGCAGCAGTGCTAATGCATCTGTGTCCCTTGGCCAGAAGAGCGCTTACTACAGACCCGAGTCACTAGCTCATCAGCTCACCCTTCCAAAGTGCTACAGCTCACAGTTCAAGTCACACTTCAGGTTACAGACAGCAAAGAGGCCAAGAGCTCAGGCACGCCCTGCACTCCGTCACCTGCAAGGAAAGCAAACATTTGTGCAGGAGGTTTCCAAAAGGGAAACCCATAGATTTCTGCTGCCAACACATACTGGGACTGGGATGCCCAGGAGAACACAATGAATAAACACAGTGCCTTTTTCAAGTAACAGGAGCCTGTTTTTTACTTTCAAGACAGGACCAACCAAGTGTGCTGCACTCCAGATAATACTGACATCCTACATGCCTCAAAATAAGCTCTGCTCCAGCCAGTGTCCTGATGAGGAAATCCGGTCTGGCATTGATTACTGAGCCTAAATTTGTTGCTATTTTTTTACATACATGCTACGCTATGTAAATGGTTTGTATTTCTGAAGAGTGAGATGAAGACAAATAATTACTGATCATTCAAGAAGCTGGACTATGGATTGTTTTGACCTCCATCTAGAAAAGGAAAGAAGGAAACGGGTGTTGCTGAGCTAAGTCAAGTAAAAGGGTTTTCTTTTCTATTACCCTGTGTTTCTTCGTTTTCAATTTCCTTAAATATGAAACAATAGCTATGTTTCTGAAACATTACTTGAAGCTTTTAATGTATGTTATCAACAGGACCTTACTGATTTTAAAATTATAAGGAACACTTAGGTTAAGATAAACCATGCACCAAGACTCAATCCAGCTCAAACAAAATATGTTCATTTCCTCTGGCCAATAAATGGCAAGCGTTCCTGACTTCCAGAGCAACCACAGAAGTCAGGCAATCTTTAGTTACTAGAAGTGTGCACTGGGTAAGTGATCATATGAGAATGAAGATCTGATCAGACAGAAACTGATTAGACAAACTCCTTCCATCCTGCTTTGTTATCACAAAATCTCTGCAAGAGAAGTTTGAGAAAGACATCCATAAAAACTGCTAAAAATATGTAGCTTTGAAGTCCATGACTTTAACAGTTAATAGATTGGCTGCAGTCCCTGAGTGCAATAAAGCAAAAGTATTATATTTGACATATCGCTTTTGACTTTTTAAACTTCTCTGCACTAGAGAATTTCAGGGAGAAAGTCCATCACAGTACAGAATCACAGAATCACAGAATGTGTACCATAGATTCATCTACTGTTCACAGGGCAGCATGCTCATTCTTACCCATTCACACAACAATTTCAGTCACAGGTGTTATGTAAAGAGGAATATTAATTACTGAGTGGAAATAGTCCTTATAAAGAAATCCAAATGCAAACATTCCCAAGCATTCTGTGGGAGACAGTGTTTCTAAGCACAGTCTGTAACGAGGAAAGCACTTCTTTTCAAATCATTTATTTCCATTTTTGAGGGAATTTGATGTTTGAAATCTGCATTTTCAAAACAGGTAAAGATAATTTCTCTTTATCTAAGGCAGATGTGGAATCTGTTAATTTGAATCCCCTAGCCATTCCACACAAACAGGACAGAACGAATGACAGAGAAGACCTGAACTAGAAAATGCACGAGCAGGAATTTAGTTTTTAAAGAATACAGTTTTAAATATGAAAAGGGAAAAATGCAGATTTGTTGGCTTAACGGTCATTCTCAAACAAGAAGAACATTCTGCAATATGCCAGAAACCAGCAGGGTCACAAATTCTAAGCAGCTTAAGATAAACCCAGTTTACTAACATTTTTAAGAAGTAGATAAAAGCTAATTCCCAGCTAGGAAGTCAATCACTAAATTCATACTGCAGAAGCACTTCTGTGCTACCTTTTACTTGACTGAGTTTTCCGATTCCTACAGTAAGAAGTCTGAGGTTTCTACAGCTTGCCCGCACGTCTTATGTGTGCATTAGTATCTGAGCTTGCACTAGAAATCCATTACACTATAGCTCAAGAATGCAAGGGGGAAAACACTTAATTTCCTCCCATCTCTAATATCTTTAATGGTATTTCATGCCGTCTATTTTATGTTATGTCTAGAGGTCTGGGTAATAGGAATGAGTAATGTATCCCATGCTTAGCAAAAGAGCATGCTTTCTCTGGGTGGATAACCTGAACCATAGCAAAGCTATCTGACCCTTGCACTAAACTATAAACAGAAATTTTGTTGCACAACCATCTGGTGTTGGGTGGTCTTTGCACAGGGATAGGTTTTACAGGCTCAGATTTGAATCCGAAAATGCACTACATCAAGTGGTGCTTTGGGAGGAGCCTGGTAGTTTCAGAAAGATTTTACAGACTTCCCAAGTGTCTGAGCAGTAGTTAAGACACAGCCTCGCTCCCATAAAAGCTGTCTCTTTTTCCTAGTAATGCATCTGCTCTACAATAGTCAAATCCTGTGGGGTCGCTCTTTGGCAAGCACAGCTCTGAGCAAGGGCACTGTGAAAGCTGAGTTGGCTCGTTTCCTCTCGTGGCCAAGCCTGTAGGAAGAAGGAGAGGTGTGGGAAGTTTTCTAGAGATGCTTTTTAATAGCATTCCCCTTATATACGTCCACAGGGGACAATAAGGGAGAAGGGGCTTTGCCTCCCTGTTCAGGTCCTAAAAGCTAGGACTAATGGGATATACAGAAGGCTAAAGCCAGCTAGGCATGTAGCTTAGTTTTTTGTCAGCCTTATGCAACCAGGGACATATTTCACACTGGAGTTCACAAGAAATGGGCCACACAACTGCAAATGTCACCACTTTCTTGGCCAAATGCAAAACCAAAATTGCTTCTTGAATATAAACATGCACATGCTGTATTTGTATAACAAACTCTAAGTGCTCCTCTGCATATGCATGAGGAAGAGGATGAATCCAAGTCAGCCATCACTTGGTACATTACTCCCACATAGTGTACTAGTTCTCTCAGACCCCATAAGGGCAGCACAACCCAAAGACCAACATAAAAGAGTAGAAGCCTGTATGCAAGAGTGACTTTATTTACTTATTGGAGTAACTTTTTAATACAGGTACAAACCATCAAGATGCCCATTCTGGATTCGAAGAACTAAAGTGAACATGAGCCCTAAAGATTTTAGTTCAAATCAGCAGCACTTGCTACTGCAGCAAACAGGTAGCGCACAACAAACCCCGATCTGCACACCTCCAGAAGAAGCTGGGTCATACTGCAGTGCAAAATAATTTCTCAAAAGAGGGAAGTCTGATTTGTCTAATGATCCGAGACCTAAGCAGAGAAGGTAGGATGATCTCTCCAAAATTTCATACAAAAGCTAGTTTTTCTAAATTACGAGTAAATGGCATTTCCTTTTACCATCCCCTGTTAATGAAAATAAAAGGCAAAAATTGTCCTATCTGAACAAGCCCCATGAAGTGGCATTTTCACAGCCTGGCATATCCAAGAGCCATACATGCTTTACTGGAACAAAAGCTGTAGGTAGACAGAGGGAACAATCTGTATTAAAAAAGGGTGGGCTGGGTTAGCTGCCTAATCCAGGCAGAGCTAGAAGATGTCATCAGAGAAGCAGAGTGCAAGTGCACAGCAGGAGGAGATGTGCTTTGTAGTTTACAGAAAGTAGAGCAGCTTTGCAAGCAATTGAAAGGAGGAGTGCAAGAGGCAGCTTGGAATGTGAAAAGGCTCTGGCCAGGCATGGAACTGGTACTCTCAAAGCAGAGCTTTGTAGCTACATATTATAAAGGAATTCGTTAGAAGGCCATAAGGGTAATGGACACAGCTTACAGTCGGGAAAGCATTGTGTAAATAATGGCAACTGCCTCACAACTCAGCATGCCACTGTGAGAGGGGATCATTTTAGCAAATCTTGTTTCTAAGAAGGAAGTCTCAGTACCAGAGCATTTTAAACCACAAGGTTTTTGACACTAGAACTAAAATGGACCAGGTCCATTTTGCATGTTGCAGCCATGCTGTTACACCTTCATTCTTAAACATAACCCATTAGATCTTCTTGTCTAGAGAAATGCTCTGCTGAAATCAGGCTCCACTTAGAAGTTTCCCTGCTTTAGCTTGTCCCTGTCAAGCTAGAGCCAGGGTTACAGGATCCTGAATTCTGAGCAATACCAGATGCACTGCGCAGTAAGGCAGCCATCAGGCTGCTGTAAAGCATCCAAGGGGACAGTCACATAAGCAAAGCCTAAGCATGGCAGTGGTTATCAACAGATAGTATAATGAAACACTGACTACCTACCTACCTACCAAGTTCACTCTTAAGACCATGGTATGTTCTTCACTCGTCTTACACAACTGGCCTCTTCTAAGCACCCTAGATAGGAAAAAAACCTGGAGCCTCAATTGTTACCACTGTGCAGAAAGAGAGACA
>VXAV01000165.1:112394-146340 GCA_013399715.1 Alectura lathami | reverse complement strand
AAGAGACAGACAGAGATATTCAATACTCAGGGAATGTTATTAGAATGGCCGTTTGGATTGACATCAACAGACCCACCCCTTGTTTCTGTTTCAAAGGGCCAGAGAAGGACACCTTTGTCCTGCTACAATCTCACACAAAATTATGCTGCTGAGCTCTCCCTCGCAGAATAAGGCAGAATGTTAATATTTCTAACAGAATTGTTAAGTGGCAACCTCTTAAGTTTAAGGCTGATGGACGTGTCCATGTCACACAGACATGAGGGTTTATTCATGACAGGAGGGTACGGTAACACAGTTACATCATGGTAAAATCACTAGCATTATACCTCTCCTCCGTTTCTTCTGTTTCTTTATCCCCATTCTATTCCATATTTCACTGGTCCATATTTCCTCTCCTTTAGATTAGTCTTTTACTCCTTGCTTTGAAAATCAGCTCCTTCTCCTTCCCAACCCCTCAATTCCCCAGGCAACATCACCTCAAGCCCCTAGTTCTGCTTCTGCACTGCCCATCATGCTTTCATGTACAGAAGGAAATTATCATATTGAACATTCATATAAAACATATTCTACATGTTTGTAAGCGGCACAAATACCTCTCCTCACATCTCTCAGGCAGACAGATAGCAAATATACTGATCCTCATTTTACAGATTCCCATCAGGCGGAGACTGGTGTAGCTACCCTACTTGAAGCAGGTGGAGGTCATTGCCTAAAGCTCACAGGAGGGAAGCAGGTTGGCTTCTACAAGGCCACCCATGGAGATGGGGTTTCAGTGACAGCATTTTATTCCCCAAGTCCCATGCACACTTCTCTCCATAACCTCACCCAACATTGTTTTATGTCTTGCTGGAAAGCCAGCTCCAAGGTTTGCTTTAGCACTGGATAGAAGCCCTAAGAACCCACTTGACTTTAATTACATGGTATTTATTTCCCATGTCCAGCACACTGAGGCCATATGTATAGGCAAGTGTTTACAATGTTTTCAAAAAGAGCCACTTTTGTGCGTAGTGGGCCCCTGATTCTGTGCTGCAGAGCGGTGACTCCCACTCTCCAAATAGCTGCTGGTTTGTTTCCGTTGGCTGTGGGATATTAACGCTGGCTACCAGTTTGCTGGCACACACTGAAGTGGTTCGAGTTCAGATCAACAGCTGTTGACTTACTCTCAGAGTGTCAATCCTGGGTGTGAAAAAGCAAAGCACTCTCATGGATGGGCTTTTCATTAAGAACCAAGAGTGCTGCTTCAAGGAGCTGCACCAGGCCTCTGGCAACAGCTCCTGGCCCCATCAAGTTGCACAACACCAGACCTAAGGGCATTAAATGTTTCCCCAAGCACAGAAATTGTGTGATAGCAGATGCTTAGGTCAGGCAACAGTACTCCGTGTGTTACACCACAGCTAATGCAACCTGCCAACAGATTTCTTCAGTGATAGCACAGACATGCTTGGCTTCAAGTTATGCATCAGCCACTGAGTTTCTTTGAAGCCTGATCCAGGCCCACTTTGCAGCTTGCCACAACCTTACAGAGAGAGCAAATTATTTTGAAACGTATCAAAAGAAAAATAGTTGAGACCGCATGCGTTAATCTTGGACCAAGTACTAAAACAGCCTGAAACTCACCTAAATCAAACTTCCTAGCTGTTTGAGTATTTGTTACCTTGTGTGACTCTTGACAGCAGTGACAAACGCAATAGGACTGTGCGATCCATGAGAACTCAGAGTGGCACATGTCAAGTTCTTTTGCTCTCCTGAGGAGAATCTCCTGAACTGGAACCAGTTCAGACTGCCATTTCTTATCTGTCTTCTCACCTGTCATGGACTTCCGATCAGATTTGTATTCAGACCTGCAAGAATTGGGGAGTGTCTTCTAGCCCTGGTGTTGCTCTGTGAATTAGTCACTCATAAGAATACTTGGCTTTCAACACTGCTTCTCAAAACGCCCAAGAACATTAAAGTCTTCTAACCTCTCTGTTGACAAAGAGAGGTTAAGTAACTTGTGAAGCATGACAAGACACCTCAGAAACACACCCAGAAATCAAATCTGAAAGTTCAGACACCCTGCCTTGTTATCAGCCACTAAATAACCCCATTTCTTCCATAAAGCAGAACCAGTGTTTGGTGCCAGCAAGGTGACTGTCATGATCTGTCAGCTCACAGACATGTCTCCTGCATACTACAAAACACATTGTTCTTATTTGGATTTTCCTTTGTGTCTTAGGGCTTCACACCATCTCACAAGGTGCCACTTTCACTGAAGCCATCTATCTAGTCACCCCAGATGGCAAACACACCAGCAATTGCCATCCACTCTTTTCACGTATGGCTCTACTTAGTTCAACATAATACAAAAAATAAAAATAAAAATAAAAATAACAAAAATAAAAAAACAAAAACAAAAATAAAAAACAAAAATAAAAATAAAAATAAAAACAAAAACAAAAACAAAATAAAAGAATTGGGTCCCATGGCTCTCAATAGAGTTGCTATTTGGATGGTGAGTTTTGTGCCTTGGACTCTGGTTTCCCTGACAGCTAAAGCAATGCAAATCAACATGGTCATGGTTGCAGGATCACAACTTTCCAGCTGCATACTGGAGCAGAGCATCCGCTCCTCTCGACTACCACACAGTGGACTGAAGATCGCCTTAGCTTTGTTTGCAACAATTTTTTGGTGTACTTATAACCCTCTCATCCCTCGCTAAAGCTATGAGCAGTAAATTTGGACCATTCTGTCAATCGTCTTTGGCAGGATTTTAACGCACAACCTATAATGACTTCATTACTACATCTAGATATGTCCAGGCCCCAAAAGACATTGCACTTTACTGGAAGATGATATGCTGAGAAAATCATCCATGGTTTTCCACTCGCTCATTAAGGGAGCAATAAAACATCTGTATTCATTTACTTAAACTGTTAAACCAGTAAAACAGAAGGAAGTGACTTATACCCATATATAGAAGCATGCAGTCTGCTCAACAGATCACTCCGGGAGTGAATTTACAGCAGACAGTATCATCATAACACTGGTTGTTTAGCTCCTATTAACAACCAAGAAGAGCTATAGCATCAAAGCAGAAGGCAGAGCATTCTTTCTAACTTCACTGAATGACACACTAATACAGCAAAGCAGTCCAATTCTTTGTGAACTCACCCAGCTGTTTGACACAAGAATGACCCTGCTCATTAACAGTGATGCTGCCAAGTTGTATCACAGTTAGAGTCAGGCTTTTGGAATTGCCATTCCCTCTTGCGGGGAAAGGAGGAAGTCTTCAGACATAAGCAAGTAGGGCAGCCACATGCTTAAACCCATGGCAAATAGCTTCCATTAAGCACAAGACTTCAAGAAACAGAGGCATTATAATAAAAAGACCTGCTCCACACCGTTTCAAAAATTAGAAGTCTTTCCACGCTGCCTTATCGATTACTTAGTAGCAGTCTGATATATTTAACTAAAAATCAATGGAAAAAATAAAGGAGTGCCTATTTGACTCAGAGGAAGAATCTCATTCATGAGATAAAAGAGCCTAATGAGCCAATTCAGTATTCAAAGAGAGCTCTTAGTGATGAAGGAATGAAGTGGTTTTGTACAAAATAATGAGCACTGAGTGCAGATGGAGGAAATAGTGTTTTGCACATTCAGAATCTGGATTTTTTTTTTAATCTTTAAATACTTCACTGATATGCTCTCTGCAATATTTAGCATGATTTAGGGTCTCATTCATGACCATTTTTTCCCTGAATGTGGCACCTGCAGAAAAATGCCTGAAGCCAGTAAAAGCACTTGCACACAGTTAGAGATCACTTACTCACAGGGGCATGCTCAGTGCATCCTCTCAAGGAAGTCAACATCTGGGGGACTTCAGTGCTTCCCCCAACAAAATAAACAACTGAAGGAGGCCACGGACTGACACAGCTATAATTTGTACCTCCATCATGAGAAACTGATTTTGAGAATGACTGCACAGTAGTTGTGTTTCTAGCCTGAGAGCGGGGTCAGGATAGGGGTTGAGCAAGCAAGACTCCATCCTTCCAGCATGGCACAGCGAACCCAGACAAGCGAGTAGGGAATGACATGAGGACTGATGTTTCATATGGCTCTAATCAGTAAATTCAACACAGCAGCAGGCAAAGATCCTCCAAAAAAGGAGGTGTCTTTTAGTTCTCAGAAATACCTGCTGGTGTTCAGGCAGTACCAAATTGTTTAGGGAGAAAAAAAAAATAATAAAATGTTACAGGTATTTCCTGAATATCCACATCATTGTTGCACACTTTTTATAACGCATCAGCTTTTTCTGCTAGAAAACTGGCCGGATCAAGTAACACTGATTCATTAACTGTTTGTTGAATAGATCATCAGACACTAATTAATGAATAGATCCTCTAAGCAGAGATACCAATAAACACAACATAGCTCAGCACAGAGTGGGGGTTCGCACTGACTCAGAGAACACAAAGGCTTTCATAACAAAACATTGGCTGGCCTTCTGGGGGTCCTGGAGAGAGATCATCAGCTGATTTCCTCAGATCTGTGCTGATATTCAATATGCTCATAAATCACTGGAAAAAGGTGAAGATGTTTGATGCTGATAAAAAATTATGTGAGACAATTAAAATATGGGTGGACAAGGAAGAATCAGAGCCCATAGAAGACTGAGTGACTGGACAACAGAATGGCAGATGAATAATAACACATATGGAGAAGATAAGCATACCTTCACATAGGAAATGATGGATTCAAACCAGATAATTATCAGTCAGGAACAACATTTGGTATTAGGATTGTTAGTTCTATAAAGTGACAACTTGGTAGGAGTCAAAATATTAAAAATAAAATAGAAGAAAATAATATATGTCAAAAAGACATGAACAATGAAGAAAGCCTAGTTATCTGACTGCATCTATGGCTCTTCCACTCCTTCAGTACAGCCTGTGGTCCTTTTTCTCTTGTCTGAAAAAAGCTGTGTTAGGACAAAAACATTCAGAGAATGGCAACTACAACAACCACAGCAACAGAACAGCTTCCACACAAGGAACAATCTCCATGTGGCACTTTCAGTATGAAAAAGGGACATTTTAGTGCAGGTGTGATACTGATCTACAAATCGAGAGTGGCCGGGATCTGACAGGCAGGCATCAATTATGCACTGTCTGTTCCAATACTAAAAATGAATGGCCCTAAAATGAAGCTAGAAGGAGCCAACCTGAAGGTAAAGAAGGTTCTTCATGCAACAGGCAGTTAGCCTGCAGAATTTCTTGACAAAAGATGTTGTTGCAAAAGGTTTAGAAGGGCTCCAGGTACTTGCACCCAGGCAAGTACCTGGATGAGAGATCTACTGAGGAGAAAAAGGACTTGAAAGAATTACAAAGTCAGTGGAAAGCCTTGCATGTGCCTGCCCTCTAAATAGCTGCCAGTGGCAACCGCTGGCAGAGGACAATGCGGCAGATCCCCTTTGTTCTGATCCAGCACTGCTGTGCCTGGGTGCATCTCCTGCCTTCTGTCCTGCACTTGTGCTGGGCAACAGAGCATAAGCTGGCTGCTCGCTTCTGGATGGATCAAATGTCCTATTTTTACGCACACTAATGAATAAAAATTGAAATGGTTTCAAAAGCTCATCCTCCCCACTGTGAGGGCTGCACCCCAGGCCCAGGAGTGACTTTACCTCATGTCTGGAATATCTGGCAAACCATTTTGTACAGAGCTGATGATAATGAACCCGGCAGCTCGTTTTCATGACAAACAGAAGCTTGCCATTTCTTTGTCCAGTAGGAAACTCATACAGAATATGTTCAAACTTGCAAGAGAAAGTGAGAGAATTGAACTTCAAAATCAAAGGATTCCTACTTAGATATAAAAGCCATCGGAGCCAATAGGCATACAGTCTTTTAACTCTTCCACTGTGGGTATCTATGAAGAGGCTTTACCTAACCCTCAGGAAGAATTTTCTTGGCACAAGAATCACCATGCTTCTTCCCTATGAATAGGATTAAAGAAAGCTTTGCCCACTGAGGAAGGTGGACATGGACAGGTCTGCAGCACAGATATTCAAGGGAAAATAGAATGAAGATGATCGGTAGAGGAACATCAATGCCCATTTTCCAACTTTACCTCTGAGTGTGAAAGGGCTGCTATTAGAAAGAAAGTGATCAAACAGCAGTCAGACATCTTCCAGTAAGGTTCTGCAGTGCAAAATTAAAGTCAGAATGTTGGCAGAAGTTCACTTGGGTAGTGCCATATCAGGATACATCAAATAAAATATGTCTTACCTTCTCCTTTGAGCTCTGACTGTGCCTGGCCTGACAGAGAATTAGTGAGACATTTCTATCTGCTGACTTATTTACTACTGAAACGCTCTTGTTATAGTCGTTGAAATGTTGTTCACAGTTTTAGTCATTTTCTGACTTAAATTCAGTGATGTTCCTGCAAAAACATTCAGAACCAAATGGCCATAATATGTTCTGCAGACATAGGAAATACCCTGAGGAGGGAGTTAATGGGAATGAACATAATAAGGCTCTTTGAGGAGAGTGAGATGTGGTATATATTTTATCTTAAAGGATTTTAACTAAATCCCTAACCGTTCTTTATGTGGGAGAAGTTTTTCTATTTAAGTGAAAGTCTAGTTGAATTTGAAAGACCATTCTCATTTTGTTTTCTTCCTCCAAAGAGGGTGTTGATAGATTTGTTCTATGCTATTTTGGTTTGGGTGCTTATGGATGTTGCTTCTGCGTTTTGCCTACTCCTTTACACGCAATGCATCAAATGAACTCTTCTGCTCATGTCTTTCTCCATAATTAGCTAGGTGCCAAGGTTCACGCCCCAAATACCACCCCACCACACTTTGGGAAATGCCGACAAGAAACAAAGAGCTGCAAGTTTCAGTCTTGAATGTATGATCTGCCCAGTGGATTTCACTGGCTTTTTTTCAGGTGTTTAACTTTGCATAGGTTTTTGTTCAGTCAACCACTTCAACTTCCTGACCACTGGCTGTTTCCACAGTGAAAACACGAACGTTCAAAAAAGAAGTGTCTGGCTTAGAAACATATTCACCTGTTCTGAGCAGGCAGAGGAGAGCCCAGTGCTGCCCACACACACACAACAGCCTGTGTGAACCTTCCCTGGATGCAGTGTAAAACATTACCTGCTTTCCTCTGGGCTGGTTTGGCTTGCCTTTTCTATTAGCTTCAACTTTCTAGTTAGGGACCTGAAGCAAGCAACCTTGGCATGTTAACAAGCCAATTTCAAATTCCCTTGTCTGCGTTGGTATCGGTCACCTCTGAGGCAAGGCTATGATTATAAGGCACCAGGATTGGCCCTGTATGCCCAGTCAAAATGCAGAGGAATAACATTTGTATTACCCCAAGCCAGTAGGTCTCACCACTGTGAGGGTTGAAAGAGGAATTTTTCCTCAAGAACCAGAGGACAATGCTTTAAGAACCAGGACATCCACCAGGTTTCAAAGGCCTTCACAGGGTGTATATCAAGAACCCAACTGCTGCTTTTCTGGCCTATATCTAAGTAATTTCCTCTACTATTTCCATTTTGCCTGCTGTTTCCATAAAGGCTGTGATGAGCCTCAGCACGAAGGGTGCGAAGCTCACAGGACAAGAATGGAGGCTGATGTTCTTGAAGACTGGAGTGAAAACGGAGAGGAAATCCACTCTCTGAACTGGCCTACGTCCTCTGGGGTCAGATCAAACCCAACCAAATCCCTCCTTTGATTGGTGGAGCAGAGAGCTGATGATACATTCCCATGGGGTTCTGGAAATGGCAGCCTCCTTTAGCTCTCTACACACATTTCACAATGTAAGGCAATGCCTGCTGTTGAATAAACCTCAACAAGTAAAGCTTACCAACTGTACTGAGATCTTTTCTCAGCATGTTCTTGTCCCCACCAAGCAAAAAAGGTGGAAGGAAGGGAAGAAACTCGTATTGAATTCTTTCTAGTTACATACTGAAGACAATACACGCAAGCTTTAGTTTTGTGCAATAATTAACTGCATCTTAGCAGAAGCAGCACCTTGAGCCCTGCAGCAAGTGTTTCACCAGCTCAAATTACAATACTAGGAGTTTATCACCCACTGAACTCACAGTTCTCCAGGCAAAACCTCTCACGAGGCTGTAAAACAAGTCCAAAATCTCAATGATATATTGTAAAACTCTTATGGATCTTTTTACTGTCAACACTACTCATGCCTTGCCACTGCGAGACATTTCTGCATTGCTTCTGTGATCAGCTGTCAGTTAGGAGGATGAAAGACTTGAAACTTCATCAGGATCAGCAGATTAATACATGTTACTTCCCAAATTTTGCAAAGGGTGCGAAGAAATTGAACCTGTTCTTGGAGCTGTGTACACATCAAAAACAAAGCTGCAATGCAAACTTTTTCTGCCCCTCAGTTGCAAATTTGAGATAGGAAAATCCGATCCCCTTGAAGACCAAGTGTTACATTTCATGTTCCAAACTTCTCAGATGGTTTCAATGCTAAATGCAACAGGCAGATTAAGAGATCATTGTTAGGAAATAGTTTTGTAAAGGTCATTTCATCTCAGGAGTAAACCTTGGAAGTTTAATGTTGGATTTATAGTTTCATTTGCTGACTTTTTATAGCACTTGCCAGTAATTTTGCTATTTTCCACAGTGTAATAATTACACATAATAATCATAAACTGATGAACGTGTTTCTAGCTCGGTCCTTCTGCAGTGCTGCAGCATCAGGGACCCATCAGGTTCACCAGTACCCTTTTGCACTGGGAGTTTCCCTTCCAGCCCAGGCTAAGTGCAGCATACCCACAACTTCTAGCATATGCAGTGCAATCAATGAAACAGGCAAGCACTGGGAAGCTTCTTTGTCCTTTCTTACGAGTTAAAGAAGGTATCAGTGAGTGATGAAAAGTACAGAGCTACACACTTGAAAAAACTGCACTGAAGATGACAACATTAATATGAAATAAGCAAATAACCTTTTCTCAGACATGCTATTTCTTTCATTGACTGCAAGCCTTTCTTCAATTATCTGGTAAAAAATAAACATGAGACTTCAAAACATCATCTGCAGGTGTTGCAGCTTGACTTTCCATGACTAAGCTGGGGGCCTTGACAGGCAGTCTGGGGTGTTTAGAACAGCCTGACTCCACCTGTGGAAAAAACGTGACTGCCTGCCCACACTTTGCAAGTGTGAGCACAGCATTTACACCAATGGTTAAGAGCAGAAACCAGAAGCAGGGCTTCTTCCTATTGCTGTGCATGGCCACTTTGATCAATTCATTTAATGGTCATGTCGATGGCTCCTCCACCAGCCTCTCAACCCTATCTATTTCACTCTGACCAAGCATTTTACTATCTTGGCTGCTGTTGAAAATCATGAGGAGAGAAGGATGCCATACAAGCACTAATGACCCCATCTGCTTCATACAAGCAAGGCAGATGAGAAGCACCAGTATCCCCAGAGCACAGCAGCCAGTGTTAAATGCCAAAGAAGTGCAAGACTGGGCCCCACACTTGCATCTCTGTGTATCCACAGCCTTCAGAAAGCACAGACGCTGTCCTTCATACTTCATTTTTCACTGATACACCAGCATCACTCCTTTCTTTACTGTAAGGGCTCATGAGAGTTTTGTTTCTCCTCATATGCGCTAGAGTGATATGGAGGGAGGAGTTACACCGGCTCTTTTAATAAAGTTCAGGAAAATAATGAAAGTAAAATTTTAAGTCCTCGATGAACAGATTAAACTGTGCTCTAAATCTTGCATAGCTGTTTGAGAATTCAGAACCGTCCTTTACATCCACAAAGATCTCCCTGACTTTCAGACTCATCTGAATGGCTGACACAGGAGCTCTGCTGGTAGGAGGGCAGGCAAGCTATGAAATACCAAATTGGACAACTTACTAGTCTCCCAAATGGCTCAGTCAAGCTCCTTGATGCACATTAGTGGTTCCAAATGAAGGCCTGTAAAAAGCAAATGAACAAGTTGGCCACCAGATTAGCTCTGTATAGAATAAAGACAGGTTCAACTGCAAAACTCAACTCTGTATCCATGTGCAGTCTTTCCTAGAGTTCAGCAAGATTCAGATTCTGGATCAGGTGCTTGCTGTTTCTCCCCATTAGCAACAGAGATACTGGTTCCATCCTTTAAATTACAAACCAAGTCTGGAACCCAAATTTAAGGATTCACAGATCTGGTGTTTTGATTTGGGCCTAAAAACTTCCAGATCTGTTTTAAAGAGGGGAAAGAGAGAAAAGATTTAGTTAGTATCTAATGATTTCTGCAGGATACAGGGACTGCTAAAGTAATTGCTTTTTACTTTATTGCAGAGGCAAAGGAGGAGTAATGCAGGTAGGAAGGGTCTCTGGATATCCATCTCTAGCGAAAACGGACAGCATATGCAAGTGCTAAATTAGATTGCATTAATGAGAGTGCAATGTGTCAAACAAGTAGGTCATTTTGTGGTGTTTAGGCCTCATTATGCACCTTAGAAGGATACTGCATTTCATTTTGACAGGAAAAACTAACCTGGAGAGGAACAAAACTTTGTTGAAGGGTGGTTTCATTAAGACTTGTACACTGCCTGCTACAATAGGAGTTCCCTGGCCAAACACTTTCTGTACACCCAAACATATGGGACACCTTACCCTCCTCAATGCAAATGAAGATTGTTCTGCAAGAAGGGGAAACACTCTGGCTTTATGCACAAGAAATTTTTTTCCATTTATGTGTTACATCCGATAGCACATGTTGCAAGTTGCTGTATTATACTGATACCAAGGGATTTGAGACCCTTGCAGATGATATTGAATTCAAGTGCAACTCCAAAACACATGATAAGGGAATCATTAAGACCTCCAGTTTGAAGGTGGGACAACTGAGAAACACAAAGGCAAAGTCATTTATCCACAAGCATAAATGGAGCAACAGCAGCTGAAATGGGAACCAAGCTCATATTTGATGAGTGCCAGGCACACTGTAACCCCCAAGCTCTACTTTTTTCCTCCAAAGAGGAACACAGTAGATCTGTTGTACCTAATTCAGCACTCTAGAAAATCTTCCAGTGAACAGTTTTGCTACAAGCCTATAGAATTATCAGATTGGGTGAAAAATCACAGCAGTCTCAGGAACTCCTGCAGAGAGCACCTGAGCATGCTATATGGGTTCAAACGTTTTCCAAGAGCAACCTCAAAGGCAGCAGTGCACAGAGCACTTGTACAAAGCACAAGAGATTCATCTCCATTCATTTCTCAGAGCACAGAAGGAATTAGAAACTACCCCACTGACTATGTTTTAGATAACCAGATTTGGAAAGGAGCAGTGAGTATTATGCAAATCATGCTAAACACAAAGCCAGTCCAATACCAATACAATCCCCATTTCTTTTGCTTTGCTGGAGTCTCACAGCAATAATCAAATTATTTAACACTGACCACTGAGCCAAATTTCAAAATCATTTTCATTACAAAACACTCACCTGCAGTTTATTAAGGAGACTGCTTAAAAAATGGTAACTAAAGTCAGCATTACTGTGTCTCCTTTAACTTTGAAATCGTCCCATTCCTCAGGCCATAAAAAAAAGCCAGACAGCAGGAGGGAGAGACACTTACATAAATCCACTCACAGGGTAGTCAAGAGCATGAGAGAAGAATGTCAGCGCTTGTCGAGTTAGATGTCACAGATATGAGAAACTGGCCGCAGATAAAAACAGAGAAGCGGACAACTGAGTTAATACTAACATGGGAAAAGTGTCCAGAGCCTTTTACCTTTCTCTTCCTTACAACGGTATAAAAATAGGAGGAAAGGTTACGCAGGGAAATTGGAGCGGCTCTGATAGCCAGCTATGAGGACACTTGTTCATTTGTTTTAGACCAAGCTGAAGGCCAAGAGAACCACAACGTGATCCAGATCCATGCTACCTCCAGTGCACAGCAGAGCCACACAAGCCCAGATCCAGGATGCCTCCTATCCCCATAAAAGGGCTCGGGCATCACATCCTAGAGCACCTGGCAAAGGCATACATGAAGATACCAAGTGCAATGGAAATGGTGAGTTTCCTTCTGATGCAGCAAAGTATTCCAGGAAAAAATGACTACACAGCTCCCCCCGTTCTTTAAACACATTTCTTTTGGGGAAGGATTTAAACTAAAGATCACAGAAAGGAGCTTCATAAGCCCATATTAGCCAGGCAGCCAGAGTTTTCTCCACCCACTAAATGCTGGAGACTGACACAATTATGGGTCTCCTGCCTGTCATGAGACAGAGTTCTCTCTAATGGCAAGCATCAACTCACCTCCTGAAATTTGTAAAACACAGCCTCCAAATTCACAGCTTCAGCCTATCCAGAGCTGTCACATGCTGACAGCTTCCATCTGCAGGCTTGTGATGGAATCCTGGAGATCAGGTGCTTTGTGTTCATTCTCCATCACACCAGCGTAAATCAGAGTAACGGACATCAAGCCCCAGCTGCACAAGCTTCAGCATTGCTCCCTCCCTACCCTACCTAACACGGTTAGAAGCCACCTGTGAAGCATTAGACATGCACATGTTTATCAGGCTTCTCTAGTACAGAACAGGAGGAAGACAGAAGAATTGGGATCTGGATTTGCTGTGATGTATTTGAGTCTTTTTCAAAGTCTCCCATCCTCCTTTTTAAGGTTTTAGCAGTGCTAATTCCTGGTGGCCCAGCCTGTTTTCTAGCTTAACATGACAGATAACAGGATGTCAATTTTGCATTGGTTACCCTTTGAAAATCATATTAAACCTCTGCTTTCCATGCTTCATTGATTGCTTATAATCGAGTATCTGGCACAGATGCCAATGCCTGCACAGGATGCTTTCCTGACTGAAGCAAAAGGATTTTGTCCTTAATGTGGGCAGGATCAAAGAGGTCTTGTAAGGAACAGCAGCAATGCTTTGCTCATCTACAGAGATGCTTGTAAGAAGATACTCAGCACTAAATAAAGAAATGAAAATAAAAGATAATATATGGCATTTGGCTGATTTTTTTTTTATTCTCTGTATCCACATGTAATATCTAAAATGTGCTAAGGGAGTGTAAATAGAATCCAGAGAAATAGGTGCAAATTCATACACAGTGTGGGATATGTGGTGAAGACTTCAGCATCTCTAGATAGGAAATTTAGGTATGAGATGGCAGATGCCAGTCAAGAAATGACATTCTGCAAGTTCATTTGAGGTGAGGAATTTGGCCAGAGAATGCTCTCACATGAAGGTTGCAGCAGGCACTATGTGCTTGGCCCCTGAATTCAAAATGATAAGACAGCTGAATTAGTTCCTTCATCTCATTGAAATGGCTCAAATTAATTAATGTTTCAACTTCCTTCTAAAGCGTGATAAAGATGCATGCAGTGAGGAGTGAATTAAATGAGAAGAATGCAAAGAGCTCTTGATTGTTTACAATGCTGTACTGCAGAACAGCAAGTGAAGAGATTACCTAAGCACCAGAATCATCTAAGGGGCCTATGTTTTACAGGAGATTTTTTCTCTCTTATTAATAGAAAACTCAAACAGTGTGATTTGTCAAGTGGTGCAAATGAGTTACATACTTCCCCTCACGTAGCCTCTTGACCACTAAAAATGGATAGTCAAAGCAAAAGAGAACTCAAGTTTGTTGGGAAATAACTTGCATATCACTCGTACAATGCATCCCAAACACTGATGTTTAACCTGCTCGCCTCGCACTGTCCCAAAACAGTACCCGGCAGGCACTCACCCCTTGTCTCAAAGCCCAGAACCAGCAGCTCATTTTCACCTCTCTGGAGCTGCCCACCTTCCCACCCACCGCCAAGCCACGCTCCTCTCCTTCAAGTACTACTTCCTCTTGTTCTCTGTGCCTGCATCCCCTGGATTTACCTCCCAGGCCCCTCTGAGCCACCAGCTCAATCACACCACAGGATCAAGCCAGGAGTGAGTCCTTTTGTACAGAAAGCTGAAAAATGTGACTGAAGCATGATCAGACAGCTGAACTGTTGGGATTTCTCTGCAATTTTTGGCAACAGCTCTGTGCTCCCCAGTGGGTTGGACAAGAAAGCTACACGTTCTACTTGTAATGCCATCTTGCAGCTATCATGACATTGGTTGCCATCTATCCATTAGCAAGCTTGTCAACAGTGTTGTGTGGGTGCAATTAGACAGTTATAGCCAATGTACCAGTATGAAATAGAAATTAAAATTTATCAGCCTTTCCACAAGCAGCACCTCTCTAAGAAATAAAATTTTACAATGCCAGTTGTAAGAGCATCACTAGAAGCATTTCTTCTGTGACCTTGAGGTTTTATCACCAGGCAGCAAAACAAAATCTAAGAAATCTTCCAGGAAAAGTTTATGAATAAATAACATGTATTTCAGGGAGGGGGCCTAAATGAATAATGCACGCATAACGCGGATCCCCCCCTCCATTAATACTAGCTTAATCTTTAATGAATCCTTTGGTTGAAGCAGAGCTCCTTTTTATTATTAATAAAGGTTTACTTTTATTGCAGCCTATTCTCCAGCCTCCAGACCACATCCAGGAGCCCATAAAAACACCTAAGGGTACCCTTGACGAACGTGTTCTACAAGATGGTCCCTGTCTGCCCTGAGGTATGAACGAACAAAACAGGCAGTGTGGACGGAGAGCATTATTTTCACGGCCATTCTGAGAAATGAGGTCCTAGATCCTCCTGTTTATCTATATGGGAATTGTACCTGAACTGATTCTTTTGTGGTCACGTAGAAAGTCAGTGGCTGAAGTGGAAACAGAACCCAGATTAATTGCCAGCTCTTTTTTCTAATCTCCCTTCCTTTTGCACTCCTCTTTTAAGATTCAGATTATATCTTCCAAAAACACATGGCAAGAACATGTCAAAACAATGTGCATCTTTCCCTTCATTAAAGAAGGGGAAGACTGAATAGATTGAGAGACTCGAAAAGCTTCACCAATCTAAGCTTTCCTAAAACTTCCCCTCTGCAGGAGGTGCAGGTTTCTGGGTTTCTTTGTGCTGTTTTCGGTCATGAATGACAAGGTCAGGACCCCGCCATTCCCACTTCTGGATTAGCTTTTCTTACACATCAGCATTTGGTACTGTACAGGTGGCTGGTTTGGGCTTTTTTTGGGGTGCTCTGGCCACCTTGCTCTCTAGAGAGGGTTGCATTTTTCTCTCTTTACGATCACTCCGCTATACTAGATTCCCAAGCCTATCAGTGGAAATCCCAGAGCCCCTAGATCTTGGGGAAATTAGCCATCCTCTTCATGTGGCAAGTCAAAAACGCAGAAACCCTACCTTACATGCACACTGTGGTGTTTTGTACAGGGTCACAAAAATCATACATGTTCAACACCTGCTCCACTTCTTCAGGCATTGCTCCTACACAGTATGACCTGTCAGTCACCTCCTCGGGAAAAGAACAAAAAGAATTCATGTTCAGTTTCTAACATTGGATCGTATGGCCAGCTCAGTAAACAGATCCAGCGACTGCTTCCCCTGCTGCCATGCTAAGGTAAAAGTCTGTGTGGGAGCTACATCTCCACCAGAAGCATGGAGATGCTGCTTTCCTGCAGCAGGCCAGAGTCGCAGGCCTTGTGACAATGGGCACACGTTCCATGGCACAGTGCTCCCCGTCAGGCTCTATTGCTGCTTCCATCTGCTGATTGCCTCAGGATGCTGACTGTTCTATCACCATGTTTCGTGTCGGATGACCCCATGAAGAGCTCTTCAGTTCTGAAGCCACATTTCTGCACAGGAGCCTCTTGGTGCTGCTTCCACCCTTTGTTTTCTAGCACATGGTGCTCTGCCCTCTGGGTTCTAGTAGGCTGCAGTACAAATAGCACCATGTAAACAGAAGTGCCCTCAAACCACAAGAACCAAGTTTCATTCTTTAACGATGTGTTCATCTAAGCAATAAAGCATATATGTTCACCATTCTTAATGCAAACTCTGGGACTAGCACCACCAAAACATCTTGCCTGCATAGCATAAAAATACCCTCTCTAAACATCATCTTATGGGACTAGTACCAAACTGGTCTTCAGAACTAAAATCATGAAGTGGCTGACCATTTTTATTGCTTTGCTGAGGAAAACACACATACAACTCACCAGAAACAAGGAAAGTTCAAGGCATCGAGTTCTGCTGAAAATTCGCATGAGTAAAGCAATTTGAAATCAGCATTGATTAGCTAAACCTCTGGCACTAAAGATAAAAATTCTCTTCAACTCTAAGTGCATAGGGTTACATCTGGAAAAACTGATACTGGAATGACCTTGAAGCAAAATGTCAGAGATTGTCATTGTAATTCCAAAGCCAATTCCTATTTCAGAGGAAAATCAGAGAGTTACCTCCTAAATATAGACTATTATTCTCCAGAATAACTAAAAAAATGCACTGTATGGAATGCTGGTCAAGAGAAGAAACACTGTTTCAAATTTAAGGGAGACCAGCTCATAAGGCCCATGAAGAACTTATATAGTGTTAGCTTCATGACTCCAAAGATTTTCACAGTTTGAGACAATAAACTCTAACACCTATAGTTTATATACTGACAGCATAAAATGCAACAGCATTTCACACCGAGCTCCTCGCCATTTTTGGGGCTGAGGCACGATGGCACTAACAACAGAAGAAAGGGATGGTCTTAATCTCAGGACTTCTCGGGGCTTCGACTTGCCTCCAGGGTACACTGGACCAAACTTATAGCTTCCTTTCCTAACTGCTTGGAGCTGACTTTAAACCTCCTCCCGGGGGGCTGGCCTCAGCTGCCTGGGCTCAAACTTCCGCTTGGCTCTTAAGCTGAGACTGTTTTTCCCTGCTAGCCCGTTACCATCCCAGAGACTGATATATTGCCCTTCACTGACATATTGCTGAAGAAAATGCACAGTATTGCCCATGAACCTTCTGTTCTGTTAGACAACATACGAAACCTGTAGCTATGGAAATGATAGCATCTAGTTCAGCTACTGCCCAAGGAAAACATCATACATTAGCCATCATCTTTTACTTTCAGTAGCCTCATAATGTTCCTTGACCACAATTCTCAAGAGATACCATTGCAGATAAATTTCCAGAATGCACAGTAGAGACAAGAGAAGTTTTCAATACTGTGCAAACGCATGTGTTATTTTTATTATCAGAATTGGCAAAACCTCACTGCTAGTTTTATAATAGGCTGTACTTCCTAGTACCATCTTTTAAGCAAATTCTATTCCGTTTGGGCAAATAGATGGGCTCTTCACCAGGCACAATATTGTCTTTGTAAAGGCACATGGATCTGTTCCTGAATTTTCAATGTGCTTCATAGATTAAGGACAGAAAAAGCCATCTGCTAATTTGCTCCTGCTGCGCACAAAGAGCCGCTGCGCATGCTGCTTCTGATGGTTTGAGGTTATGCCCTTTCTCCAATGCTTGAGAAAAATATGTAGCACATGTCATAAAATCAGTTACATTGGCTCCTTTGTAGTTTATCCCACATTGCCACAGTCTGCCAGGGGGTTTCCTGCTCACGAACAGCCAATGAAATGGTTCTCCTGTTACATATCGTGTGATAATCTAACCAGCTGTGATGGTTTTACCAGGCACTGGTGTTCAGCACCGCCTGCCAACTGCAGGGCTACCTGCTGTGCTGCCAGAAACAAGTGTTTATACAATTCTCCTGACTTCTCTGGGCTTCAGCTTGTCCTTTTGGTCTGGAACATAAATGGGTGCGTAGGTACAAAGCCTCAGCACTGGCAATGCTGTCTGAGGGCAGTCACCCGTTCATGAGAAAGCACAAGGACGTGCACACAACATCGGGAGAATAATACAAGCCTTGACCAACCCACATGTGGCTTGGGAGGGCCTGTTCTTAGATCTTTTATTTCTTCATGAGAAACAAATCAAACCACCCATCTTGAACTTCCAGTCACCATCAAAAGATTAGACGGGAAGAAAAAGTAGAACATAGATATGAATATGTTAGAAACCTAACTAGAGCAGGTGCATCTGGAAGTGGGATGGGCAGAGAGGGAGGATTATTATTTTTCTGATTAGTTGACTATCTCCAGTGACCACCTGAAAATCAGGCCTCTCCAAACTGTCTCATGACAAGTACTGCAAATCACTACTTTGAAAATCTTGACCTAAAAAGCAAATGTGTATTTTTAAATAATTAATAGCATTCTCTAAATGGAATTTTCCAGCCCAAAATGAGATGTGCAGCTGGGTTCCCCTGAGAAGAGGTATTTATAATGGAAACACTGACACAACTGAAATGATAATGTATTGAGTAGCAATAAAATCTTAGCACATGCTTGTTTATTTCAATCTTCTTATAAGATTGGACCTGGTCCCATGAAACATGGCACTTTGCTTGTTTGCTTGACCTCAGTTTCAACACCTCTACAGCTTACAAATAAATGCTGCCAGTTCAAATGCTTTAAAAATCTAACAACTGGATACATACATAAAGAGCAAGGCTTGCACACAACAAAAAGCGCAGTGCTGTTGTTATCTCTGCTGTCACTTTTTACAGGAATCTGGACATCTTCCTACATAGTTATCATGTACTAACAACTTGAGAAGCAAGGCAAGACTCTGCTCAGCCCAGCCACTGACTGTTCCGCTTCGTCCCACATCTGTTGGATCAAGTATGCATTTCCAAAAGAAGTAGCACCACCCTTTTGGTAAATGACCTTTACATATTTAGGGCCAAAACCTGCCTTTTGCCAGGTATGTACACACACATATAGATATACACCCCTCTAAGCAGGTTTTGGAAGACTAGACTTACCGTAACTGGCTAGACTCAAACCTGGACAACATTGTCACACTTTCTTCAGCCCCATAAATGTTTCTGTAGCATCTGTCCTTCTTGCATGTTGCAAGATGGGTAACTGGGACCTTTAACTAATGAAGGTTGCCTTTAAAACTGAATCTCCAGTCTAAACCTTATCCTGTACGGGTCAAAGAGGGACTAGAAAGTCCTTGAAAAGACACATGACATATTGTCCCACTAAAATTATAACTCTACTTTTGGTCCTGATCAAATGGGAGAGAACAGCAAAGGGTGAGGGAAAGATCCAGGGACAAGAAAATTGCAGGCAACAGACGTAACAAAATGTAAGGGTGATCCCAGCTTACATTAACCATATTTCTCTGTTAAAACTTTTCTCAGCTATCTGCCAGATTCACCATCTTGCTCTCAGTCATGGCCTAACTCCCTTTTGCATATTCTTGGAAACCCATCAAATCTTTTGTCACATCTGTGATGAAAAGCATCAAAACAAGACATTTCCATTCAGGAATTTAATGATCTTCTGTGGATATAAAAGCACATGTCCACAAAATTTTGTCTAGTCATCCTACCCATTAGTTTCCCACTAGACTGTAATCAAAAATCTTGTACTAGCTCAAATTAGAAGAGGAGAAAGATACTTCTGTAAGCATATTTTAATTTATTTCAAGAAAACTGTCTCCTTTTGAATGACAGTAGTCAGCTTTTTAAAGCCTAAAAGAGCAGACTCACCCACGAGTTAAGTTATTGACCTAAAAAATATCTCTGCTTCACAATAATACATTTGTATAATCTAATGAACTGCAACAATAATTCTTTCAGGCATACCACATTAGCTACAAACAAGAAAATCCTTGAGTGTCAGAGAAATGTTGAAAGATGAGTCAGGAGACTTCTACATCAGCATTATCATGAAAAATAAACTACATGTTGTAATATTTCCCAGCAGTACTCTGAAGCCAGTCAATACGGTGAAAAAAAGAATCGTCTTTAACTGTATAACACCAGCCTTCAGTATAACGCTGAAATTATATTAGTGCTGCATTACATAAATAAATAAATAAACAAGCAGAAGATTCAGAAAGCACAGCCAAGCAAGTTTTTGCTTGACGTAAGGCCATGATGTTTTATTCATGTGACGAGAAGAGAGAGCAGCTTGCAGCTATCTGGGGAGAGCTGTTACACACACGTGGGGAAGGGAAGGAACAGGACACAGCTCAGCAAAGCTGTTATGCAGCAGGGATGCAGGGAAGGGAGTGGAAGGGGAAATAGGCTTTTCCCCTAGATGTCTGGGTGGCTTTGCTGGATATTTGTTAATCAGGGCAAGAGCTATTTATTCCAGACAGGAGACAAAATAGGTGTTCTATCAAAAGAAAAATAAGGGAAACTCAGGTTGGAGCGCCTGCTCTCCCCGTCCAGGGGCAGATATGTGGTGTCACCGAGCCATACCATTACTGGTGGCAGCCACGTGCCTCACCAAGAGCTGAGAGGAGATCTTGCTCTGGCCTGGGAGATTTTAACAAAAATCTGTCTGGATTTGGGGTTCAGGGTTGGGCACTTTAGCAAAAGCTGCTGTTTCCTCTCTATGGCAAGGCTAACAGAGACCAATGGGGCAGCGCTGAGCCTTGCTGCCTTTCAGTCACATTGGACTCTTTGCTCTCTGAGAGACTTTTCCAGTTACTTGGCCATGGTGGGGTGGAGGGGGAACCAAGCATAGCACTGACCCCTGTGACAGATCCTGACAGTGACACTGTCCTTGACACAACCCTTCCAAGGCTGTGGACTGAGAGCTGGATTTACCCTACCTGCACAAGCTAAACAGCACCTCACAGAAAATTGCTGCTACAGGGGAAAGGATGTTTCATTCCCTATGTGACCTATTTTCACAGCGCCATTTGCCCTCACCTTCTGCAGAATACAGAGGCATCTATCAAACTGAGAGAAATTGGAGAGGTGTTTTTCAGGCACGTTACAGCTATCTGAATAGGTGCAAGACCAGCACCCTGCAACCAAACCACTTACACAAGGAACAGGATTTGCTACAGCATGAGATGCAGTTTTGTGGGTGACGTCTACATACATTCCTTGTGGGAAAAACGGTGTTTAATAAACAAAGCAGACTGTAGTGACAAGGGGCATCATACCTTTTGAAGAGTAACATCATTTCAGAAATGATGGGCTGCAAAACCTCTGCTGAACTCCAAAGCAGCTGCTAATAGCATTCCTGAGAGGCAGGCCATGCTAAACAAGCAATCACAAACTTTTGGAGAGTCAAATATCCCAAGCAATAAGCAGGTGATAATAGTAAAAAGGGTTGGGGGGGGAGGAAAAGGAAGTCTTTGCTGTGAAGTAATGTTAATAGAATGCAATGATGAATTCTCTGCAGATTACTGCATCAACTAATCTCCTGTATGCACCAGAGCAATAATGTTCATAAGATGTTGAAAAGATAACTCCACTGACCTTATGTTCCAGCTCACTGACCCTCCGTTTTGTTTACTCATAGGTGTAATTGCTTGTGAGGACTTATCTGCATAGTCTTAAAAAAAAAATAATTGTCAGAGGAAAATTTAAAAAAAAGGAGTAAATTGTAATGTTGCCTCTAGACATGTCTGTAATTCATAACCTCCCTGTTCATGTATCTACAGATCAAGTTATAACAGTATGAGGCTGTGCACTTCTACAGGAATTCTGCAAAAATATGAACCATACTCCAACATAGTGGATAAGGAATTGGCTGGATGGTCGCACTCAAACTGCTGCGGTCAATGGCTCAATATCCAGGCGGAGATCAATGACAAGTGGTGTTCCTTAGGCGTCGATATCGGGACTGGCACTATTTAACATCTTTGTTGGTGACATGGACAGTGGGACTGAGTGCACCTCAGCAAGTTTGCTGACAATGCCAAGCTGAGTGGGGTGGTCAAATGCTGGAGGGAAAGGATGCCATCCAGAGGGACCTTGGAAAGGCCTAAGAGGCAGGCTCGTGAAATTCAGAAAGGCCAAGTGCAAGATCCTGCACCTGGGCCAGGGCAATCCCAAGAATGAATACAGGCTGGGAGATGAGTGGATCAAAAGCAGCCCTATGGAGAAGGACTTGGGGATACTTGTGAATGACAAGCTGGACAAGAGCCAGCAATGTGTGCTTGCAGCCCAGAAAGCCAACCATATCCAGGCCTGCATCAAAATAAGTGTGGCCAGCACATCAGTGAGTTGATGGTCTCCCTCTGCACTACTTTCATGAGACTCCACCTGCAGTACTGCATTCAGCTCTGGGGCTCCCAGCACAAAAAGAACATGGATCTATCGGAGCAAGTTCAGAGGAGAAAGTAAGGATGATTAGAGGCTGCATCTCCTCTCCTGTGAAGAGAGGCTGAGAGATCTGGAGTTGTTCAGCCTGGAAGAGGCTCCAGGCAGGCCTTACAGCAGCCTTTCAATACCTAAAGGGGACCTACAGGAAGGATAGGGATAGTTTTTACAATGGCATGTCATGATAGGACAAAGGGTAATGGTTTTAAACCAAAAGAGGAGAGATTGAGATTAGATATTAGGATGAAATTCTTTACTCAGAGGCTGGTGAAGAGCTGGAACAGGTTGCCCAGAGAAGCTGTGGATCCCTGTAAGTGTTCAAGGCCAGGCTGGATCCAGGCTGGATGGGGCTTTGGGCAACCTCGTCTTGTGGGAGATGTCCCTGCCCATGGCAGGGAGCTGGACTAGGCAATCTTTAAAGGTCCTTTCCAACTCAAACTACTCTACGACTTTGCTACAGCACCTAAGCTGAACTTGAGGGTTTCTTGTGGCACCTCAGATCCAGAGGAGAATGAAATCAGTCAAGTCACCTACTTCATCCAGGACTGTCAGATTCTGGCTTCACATATTGTCAGCAAGGAACAGGCAGACTGCTCAAATGCACTATAGGTACATACATTGTGTACCCACCTCTCCTCCATTCCAGGCTGAAAAGACATCATCTTCTGAGTCATTCCTCATACAGAAGCCATTCCATATCTATGGTAACACTTTCATACTTACTGCCCTTCTCCGAACCTTTTCAAACTTTAATATGTCCTTTAGAAATGAAGGGGACAGCACAAAATAATCAAAGAGTGTGTGAATCATAGATCTGTAGAGTGGCACAGTGACATTTTCAATTTTGCTCTCAATTCCTTTCCCAATCACTGCAAACATTTGATTTACTTCTTCAACCACTGCTAAGATACAGGTATCCCCAAACGAGTGTTGCAAAACATTTTATTGCGTGCAGCTCTTAGTAGAGTTCACCATGGGCAACAGTGCAGAAAAAGAATGTTTTTATTTCAAAAAGAAACTTTTCCAGACAGCTATTTCCCTACCTCTCTTCAGTATCGAGTAAAAGGAGACCAATAAACATACTAATTAGAGGATTCGGAGAAGAAGGAGACATTCCAGAGGACCCTCAGCTCTCCATCCCTGGCAAAGCTAAAACTTTTGAGGGTGATGGAGTGGCGTGAATACACAGCTTTAGCTCACCTTACTAATGGAAGTCTAAACAACAAAAAAAAATGAGGTTTGGTGGGGCTTCTTTCTCTGCACTGTTCTTCACAGGACATGCCCTGTCCCCTGACCTTCTCCACAGACATGGTGCCCAAGGGCTGAGCAGGGCCCCTCAGCCTGCCCCCTGATGCATGACCAAGAAGGTGCTTCCCAGAGGGCAGCCAGCCACTGGGAGCACGCTCCCTCCTGTGACACATTCAGACCTGACATTCAGCTTCTTGCAAACCAATAACAAAAATGCTGTCATTACAACTCCCAAACCCCTGACTGCCCTCTCTTGTGTGAAGCACTGCATGCTATTATCTATCAGCAGCATCACAGGAAGATTCTGTATGAATGCATAGTTGACTGTAAATGTTTTTACACCACTTATATTACTGTCATCCCCCAAGAGTCACAGTCACCAGGGTATGTGACAATTTCCAGACAAGCCAATATTGTGCTGATGCATTTCTTTTACAGCCTTCCTGTCTCGGTACAATGTGGATTTAGTTCCCTGCAGCTGAGGGATATGATACAGCAATGATCAGCTTGTGCTAGAATTTGGCAATATAAAGACAACCTAATAAAACAGATAAAGCAGCAGCTGACAGAAGAAAAAAGTTGTCCACTGAAGCATTTCCTCTTAGTGCACATAGAAGTAAAGCAAGAGGCACAGGCAAGGAGAAGCAGCACTCTCAGGTGATAAAGGCTGGGAAGTGAATGGCAAGAGCAGCATCAATGGGACAATTTGAGAAATATCTTGTTTCATCAGATTTTAACAAATTACTAGACTCCAAATCTTTTGCAGGAATAAGCCTTTTCTACAAAAGCAGCTATAGCAGACAGGCAATTTTCCTTCAAAAGCCTGGTTTCCTGGCATTACCCTTTCTCAAATCTCTGACGGATCCTATGCTCCCTACTGCTTGGGATGTCAGGCTTAGAAACCCGGCATTTCTAGAGCAAGCAGCCATATAGACGGTCCCCTGGTCCAGAGACACCAGAGGCTGCAGTGCCTGTGAACCAACAAAAGGCAGACCACACCAAATGAATCGTCCCACTGCTTTCCACAGCTCTGCCCCCAGGTGGTCCCAGCAGGCACTCTGATAGGATTTATTTGCCTCTGAGGGGAATTCAGGGGGGAAAAAAAAAAAAAAATCTGCTTTCTGCTCAAGAACCTTAGTCCTGAACAGCGTTCGATTAACAAGATCTGGGTTCTGCTCCACAATGGGGGCAAACCACCTATTCCCTCTGTGAGTTATGCAAGGCAGGCAAGACGTACCATAGAGAGATTATGAATTTTAGGACTGGTATTCACAGAACTGGAAAGCCAAGTGAGTCACCACCAACATTCTTCAGAGCCCATTTGTCCACCTAGCAGCTAAACAGGACCAGATTCCCAATGACCTCATCTTCATTTATGTTGGGGTCCCTCACACAGTGGAGGAAGTGCAGATGGACCATAAACAGGACTAGATCATATTACTTGCAGTTAGAGTCCCTGTAAGCCAGTACGAGTGGCATAAAGGGGCTTTTCTGCAAAGGAGAATCTGGTCCATTAGTCTTCTTAATGTCTGTAAGCAGATGATAACAAGCTACAGTGCACTTTACAGATGGCTGGCAACACGTAATACAGAGTAACACACTGTAAATACAGCGACTATGTTGTGAAGCCACCACATGCTGTAAACTGTCTGAAGAGCAATGCTTTTAGCAGTGAGCTAACTGCTAAACATGGGGTTTAAGTTATGTACCAGCTCCGGGCTTTCACACGGGAAATTATTGCCAACAAATGCAAGATTGTCACTTGACCTTAATTGAGTTGTCAGCTCAGATCACAAATACAAGGAGAACGCATTATTTACGCTGTTTTAAAATGATATGTAATAATCATTCCAGTATAGTCCTTCAGCTTTTAACCTCTTCTGGGCATAAGGATTATCAAGGTCAAGAGAACCCCAACATCATTTTCTCTGCTTATGTGCCCTGACTCCTGACAGAATATGTCTGGGATCTGATCCAGCTGAGGCCATCAGACATCCAGTGTCTTCTGCCTTTTTGTCTCACATATCTTTCAAGCTAGGCTGCATCCCTGTAAACAGTCAAACTATGCAAACAGAAGCCAGGGCAAAGTACCTGAAGAAAGACCCTCTACATAAACACCGTATACATATACAAGAAGCTACCAGCAAAGCCCTGGTGCTTTTGGCAGACAGATCTCTCCAATTCATTCAGACCATCCCAACTTGACAGGACAAAGCACTGTTGTTTTAGATTACTATTCTGAATGAAACGCATGGACAAAGACAATATATGCACACTCTTTTGAAATACCTCAGCTACTTCAGATTAATTGGCTATTCCAGACTAATCTTAAGCAATAGTTCAGCTTCAGCAGAAAACTCCAAGCACAAATATACATGGAGACGTAAACCAGTTAGGTAAGATGGGGAAGAAGGTCCCATCTTTTGTGTTCTCTAAAGGGATTTCTGACACCCTCAGCAAATCCTAGTGCAGCTTCTTTTTGCCTCTTTTATTCTCCACATCAGTTCAGTTATGATCCTTCATTTCCAAGGAAAGGCTTCTGTGTTGCCATAGCAGAAAGTGACCTTCAAAAATGAACCATGAGAAGTTTTTACGGTAAGAGAACCTTTGTTTTATGAGCTTAAACTAATCATTTAATCTTATCTACTGTGTGGATGTGTTCATATTCCAAAGCTGTTATTGTCTGCAGTGAAGTTTGTTATGGCCACAGGATTTGGGTTCAAAGCTCATGAAAATGCTGTCCTCACTTTGAAAAGCACCTTACTGATTAATACTGCTGTAAATGGAAACAGGAGTATTTTATATGATTTGCTTAGTATAGGTCTTCTTTTCATGGGCTTCCACCACAGCACAGAGTCAGTTTTAGTAACATTTGCTCAGAAGATCTCCCTGTGTGTGCACTTAAAGAACCTCTTCCTCCAATTTGTGTGTTCCAATTGACACACTCCCTGGTGCATGATGATACAAAGAAAGTTTTTCTTTCACAAAGAGCCAAAATCTAAGCCAAAACAACTGAGACTGAACTTGCATGATGCACTTCTTGCATGATTTGCACTTCTTATTAGAGAGGTGGTCTACATCTGGTCCTCAGAACTATAACGAACAGTATTTGCCTACAATGGTGACGACAAGAGTGCTGTGGTTTCCAGGAAATTTCTGATGGTTGGCAGAGACTCTCTAGTGAAACAAAAAAGAAACAAAGAGAGAGAGAGATCTGAGAAAATACATATTTCTCATTTGAATAACTTTCACTGAAACTAAAAGCATATTTTGATTGAATTTCACATTCCATCGTCATGTGTAAAACCTGGCAGTAGATGAGAGCTAGTATGTCCCTTGGGAGGCAGTTCGGAAAAGTAAAGGAGTCAGGGCAGGCTGGACCTTCTTCAATAATAAAATCTTAAAGACACATGAGCAGGCTTTCCCAATGCACCAAAAGTCAAGCCAGCAAGGGAGAACGACCAGCCTGGCTGAGCAAAGAGCTTCTTCTGGAACTCAAGAAGAAAAAGAGTTTATAAACTCTGGAAGAAGGGTCGAGCAACTCAGGAGGGCTACAGAGCTTGTGTCAAGTTGTGCAGGCAGAAAATTATAAGGGCCAAAGCCCAGCTGGAACTCAATTTGGCTAGTGCAGTAAAAAACAATAAAAAATGCTTTTATAAATAGAACCAGGGAGGTTCCAGCTGACTGGAGGTTACTGAATGTGACTCCAGTCTACAAGAAGGGCAGGAAGGAGGATCCAGGGAACTGCAGGGCTGTCAGTCTGACCTCAGTACCAGGGAAGGTCGTGGCGCAGATCATCCTGAACACCATCCCACTATACATACAGGACAACCAAGTGACAGAAGCAGCCAGCATGGCTTTACGAAAGGCAGGTCCTGCCTGACTTACCTGATCTCCTTCTATGACAAGATGACCTGCTTAGTAGACAAGAGAAAGGCGGTGGATGTTGTGTCTCTGGATTTTGGCAAAGCATTTGACACCATTTCCCACAGCATTCTCCTGGAGAAACTGGCTGCTCATGGCTTGGACAGCTGTACGGTTCGCTGGGTGAAGAGCTGGCTGGGCGGCCGGGCTCAAAGGCCCACAGTCAGAGGAGTTCAGTGCAGTTGGCGGACGGTCACCACTGGTGGTCCCCAGGGCTCAGTGCTGGGCCCAGTTTTGTTTCATGTGTTTATCAGTGATCTGGATGAGTGGATTGAGTGCATCCTCACTAAGTTCACAGATGACACCAAGTTAGGTGGGAGTGTTGATCTGTTCAAGGGGAGGAAGGGTTTCCTGAGGGATTTGGGTAGGCTGAACTGATAGGCTGACTCCAATGACATTCAACAAGGCTAAGTGCCAGATCTCACACTTGGGTCATAACAACCCCAGGCAGCAGTATATGCTTGGAGAAGAGTGGCTGATAAGTCACCTGGCAGAAAAGGACCTGGGGGTGCTGGTCAGCCACAGGCTGAACATGAGCCAGCAGCGTGCCCACATGACCATGAAGGCCAATGGCTCCTGACCTGCATCAGAACTAGTGTGGCCAGCAGGACCAGGGAAGTGACTGTCCCCTTGTATGCAGCACTGGTGAGACTGCACCTCGAGTGCTGTGTTCAGTTCTGGGCCCCTCACTAGAAGGACATTGAGTTACCCAAGCTTGTGCGGAGAAGAGCAAGGAAACTGGTGAAGGATCAAGAAAATAAGACTTATGAGGAGCAGGTGAGGGAACTGGGGTTGCTTAGTCTGGAGAAGAGGAAGCTGAGGGGAGACCTCATGAGTTCCTACAACTGCCTGAAAGGAGGTTGCAGCGAGGGGTCAGACCCTTTCCTCAGATGACAAGTGATAGGACATGAGGAAGCTGCCTCAAGTTGCATCAGGGGAGGTTTAGATTGGGTACCAGGAAGAACTTCTTCACAGAGAGAGTGGTGGAGAATTGGAATGGGCTGCCCAGGGAAGTGGGGAAGTTCCCAACCCCAGAGGTATTTCAGAGACATGTGTATGTGGCACCAAGGGACGTGGTTTAGTGATGGGACTTGATAGGTCAGGCTGATGGCTGGATTTGGAGATCCTGAAGCTCTTTTCTAACCTAGGTGACTCTATGATATGACTAATCCTCCAAGAAAAAAAAAAAAAAAAAGAGTTCTGATCATTTTAGTGTGAAACAAGGTTGACAAATATGACAGAGCTTCTTGAATACATGAAGTAATTAGGTATAATTTTCAAAAGTTACTTTGCCAGTTGCAATTCTAAATCCTGTTAATTTTCAGTGAGAATTAGCATCAAATTTTCATAAGCACATAGGAGCTTATGTACCATTTTCATAACTCAAATTATTATGAGCTTATAATGACATACAATGATGCAAGCCCATAAAGATTGAGCTCCTTTGCCACTGTTGAGAATGGAGTTCAGCAATCCTAAGCCATGTCTGTAGTTGTGGAAAATTTTACACAAGAACAGGTAAGGCTAATTAACACATCCACTTGAAATATTTTGTTCTCCTAACTGCTCCATATAAATCTGGCCACATCAACCAGATCTTCACAAAGAAATTAACTTAGAAATCAGAATATAATAAGACAGATATTCTTAAAAACCCAACCCTCTCTTTTCCAGCTCCACCTCATCATACTGGTCTATTAGCTTCATACATCATCCTGGCACTGCTCTCCTAGTGATTACTTGCCATGCATTTGGCAATGGCAGAAAGAACCCCCAGGGAACTTATTTTCTTTTGATTTCATTATTTTTCGATGTTATAAATGAAGTATTTAATTAAAACAGAAAACACAGCTTGGAGAACAATGGGAGGAGGAGATGTATTAAATCTTGGTCTGTACTGTAGGTGGCTCACAGAACTGAGATGCCTCAAGCTGACAATGAAAAACGAAGGTAAGGTGATGGTAGGCCACATTACAAAATGTTTTCCCAGCTTTCACCATGGACAAAATCTAGTACTGTGAAAATTTAGGCTAATCTCCTCACAAGTAGTCAAAGGCAAACCTGAGATGTACAACTGGACAAACTAGATAGCAGCATCCCGTCAGTCACAGCCAAGTGCAAACTGAGCTTTTCTGACACACCAGAGTACATCAGTGCCCATGCTGATTTTCTAGTGATCAGTTTATAAAATTAAAAACATCTTAAGTTATATTTTCAGATTAAACTGTGCTCTTGCCTTACACTAGCCTTTCGGCTGTTCCGATAAGATAGCAAACTGCGTCAAAGTATAAGCATGCAGTAATGAAACATAAGTTGTTGATAATAAGAGTACCTCAGATTTCAGCCTCAAGAAACTGTGTTTCTACTTCACATGCTGGAAAAAAAATCTTCTGAGGCAGATGCTGCTGTAACATACTTATCTTGTTTAAATCTAGAATTAAAAACTTTTTGGTTATCAGGATAATAAACAGCAGTGCTTCTCAGGCCCTTAATTTTACTGCAGATCTGTTTTCTGTCACTGGATTTCTCTATATTGTCATTTTCCCCAACCTGATTTACCAATGAAACTGATCTTATCAAGAGATCAAAACAACACTACGAAAAGATGACCATCCTAAAAAAATACCACATTTCAGAGTACATTTGGGAGAAAGAACACACGTACTCCAAAGGACAGCTCTCTGGGGACAGGGAGGAAAAACATGTTCTGAAATAATTTGACTCGTAGATGATAAAGGTAAAAATTGACTTCACCGGACTTGTTTGAAAACTAGCTGCAGTTGATTAAATATAGCCAATGGTACACACATTTTATCACCGAACAGTTACAGTTCAGTTTTAAGAGATCTACGTTTAAAAACCAGAGCCCTCATAAAAGCACTGGTCATTCTTGGCTTATGTGGCAGTTTCTGCCCTTCTTTTACCTATTCTCTCACACCTTCTTTAATCTCAAGCTTCACTCTTTTTTAAAAAGAAATTAACCTTACATCATTTTCTTAAATTTTGATCGCATTTTTGAAAATGCGTACCCAACTGTAGAATCTCAAATTCCTAGCTAGATGCCTAAATAAGGCCAGATTTTTCAAGGGCAAACCATTCAGCAGTTACAATTGCTATTAGAGCCTAACTATTGTCAGCTTCAATTTTTAAATCTTAATCTGTGGCTAGATTTCACAGAGGAGCTCATAATCATGTGACATAATTCAGCTTTAACTAGCCATCTCTTTGACACTTCTTAAAGCAATTTGTCTGTAATTCATGTAAACTCATTTAATTACAGAATCAGTCAAATAAATGTAACCACATATCAACAGCCGGGCATTTTAAATAGCTCTATTTCTAAACATAAATCTAGACAAACCCCACCAATCACCCTGGACGACACAAGCACGGACAAGCTGGAGGTTCCTGCGTGTTCAGAGGACTATAATACACTGGCCTAAATGGCAGCAAAAGAAAGAGGTTGTGATCATAGCATCCTTTAGTGTTTGTTCCCAGAGTAACAGCAGAAATTACTGGGAGGTAGGAAACCTCAGAGGCTATGGATTCTCTACAGAGCATCATCAGTCTTTTTTGGACCTTTTAGATACAGCTTGGAAAAGAGTGCCGTCACTAGTTTCTCTGTGAAACAGTGATCTTGTCCCAGGGAGTTAAAAGCACCACTGTAGCCCCCTTTTTAATTTCAATTATGCATTCAAGAGTAGGCTACTCTAATTCTTTATTAATGTGGGCTCAACAGGGTCATCACCATTTCAAACAGTGTTAGAGACTGAGCCTGTTAAAAATACAAGATCTGTGAAGAGCTTTTCTCTTTAAACAGGAGAAGAGTGAGCAGAGTCCCTCTACATCCGCTAATCCTTCATTTAAATTACCTCATTAACTTTATCTAGAAATTAGACTAGGTAACACCAAGTCATCAGACAGGCTCCATACAAACATCAGACACTAAAAAATATGTATGTTATCAGTTATTACTTTCCAGTGTTGGGTTAGATCTGGCACAATCTTGATAATGTCTAGTTCATCCAGTGCCTCTTCTTGGTAAATATTGTGTGACAACTTCTAAGCTAGAGTTTCAAAGCAAAGTAATAGACAAATAACTGAATAAGCCATAAAGAAAGATGTACTATTTCCAGACTAATATTAATTCCTTATTTGAAAAAACTATAATTATTTGAGTGAGGGTACAGATGATTTATGAACAGAGAAGAAGCTACTATCACCCTTGTAACTCTACACCTTTTCTTTCAAACCTGAAGTATGAAGAGCTGCTGCTGAAAGTGTCTTGCTGGGCAGAGAACACAAGAATGTCCCTACCTCCCGCAGTTAAAACTGCTTTCAGCACCACTCTCTTCCATCTGTATCTTCAGTGCTGAAAGAGCTTGGTGTTGGCCTGATTATTTAATTCAGTATGAGCTGGGATACTGTGAACAGGTCACCTTAGACAAGAAGTGGAAGAGAGCTAAATGTCTGCAAGGCGAGTAAGTCTGAGAAGCAGTGGTACAGCAGAGGAAGTGGCGTCCATGTGTGGGTAGTGTGGTAAGACAGTGAACTAACTACACAACAACCTAATCACCAAGTGTACAGTAAGCATCTTACAGATATTTGCTGGACACAAGTTTCAGAAAATAAGCATTTCCATCCTTCCACCTATCAGACTATGAAATATACCATTTGTGCTTCAGTATACTGATGACTTCAAGCATACCAGTTCAATTTATCCTTATTACCTGTATTCCAAGGAGAATAAAGAAACCATTCTCAGGTGGGATTTTGAAAAATCATTTACAACCATGAAACCTTTCATAGAGGTCTAGTTAGGGCCTGGGTCCTTAGTCATCCATGCCATTTGTATTAAAATAGCTGCATCTGATGGATGTTTGCATTCAGGATCTTGGATAGGGCTAGGAAACAGAAAGTATCTAACTTGGAGGGAAATTTAATAGCGCCCTCCAAACCTTTCCAGTGTTCTAGAGTGGGAGTGATTTTGCATTCCCATTCAGGGTCATTTGAAGCAATGGCATTTACATGATTTCAAAATTTATGCAAACTCCTTTAATGTCTTTATGTACTGTAATTGTACCACCTTAGCACAAAGGAAGGTGAGGTTTTGGCTAAGGATATCTCCTCTTAGCTTTCATAGAACCATAGAATCATAGAATGGTTTGGAAGGGACCTTGAAGATTATCTATTTCCAACCCCTCTGCCATGGGCAGGGACAACTCCCACTAGACTAGGTTGCTGATTGCCCCATCCCCTCTCAGTTATTCACTCTTTGGCTGTACCCTAGAGTATCCAGTACTACTCCTCTTTCCCCAGGCAGCTTCAATGGCAGAAAACACTCTGCCTTTTTGCAGTGTTTATTCACCCAGGTTCATGTGGAAACCCAAGGATAACTGATTGAGGGAAGCATTTTTAGTTTCAGTGCTGGAAACTGCTCAGGGCAGACATGGACGGGATACACCCTTTTCCATCCAATCATTACTGTAAATCACTCCATGTTCACTTTTGCTCCTTTTCGTTCAGACAGCACTGACTTCTTACCGCTTAGTTGGATGGCATGGGATAAATACAAGTCTTATTCACTGGAAAATTATTTTCCATTTCATCTTCCCAGATAGCCCCAAACATTCACTCAGTTGGAAAACTTCTTGAATGGATCTCATACTCTGATTGTTGTCATCATTTATCCTCCAAACTATCCCTGCACTCAGATGAGAAGAGCTCCCACTGTGCTCCACACCCAAATCCTCATACTGGGATTTAGTCCCTACCCCGAGGAGCATGAAGTCAAAATGAAGGATGAAGTGCATGAGCAAGTTACAAAGTGATTTGCCAGAGTTCACACAGGCAGTGTACAGCAGAGCCAAGACCAAAGCCCAGATCTCCAGAGCTTCAGGCCCAGCTTCTAACCACTTCCTCAACTCAGGTCATCCATTTTGAAACAGATTCCACCACATTTTTTCCACCTTTCGATTTACATTTCAAATCCTTTGCTGCATTTCATTTGAAATAGTCTAATTTCTTTATCATTTCCAAGCCACACTTGAAGACATCCGCAATTAGCAGCTCTTTTAGCTCACTGTGATAGCACAGGCTGTGTTTTAAATACAAAGAAAGAGCCAGGAAAGCATATACCAAGATAAGCAGCTCTGCTTCTCATTCACTCGCTTAAAAGACAGTGGTTCCTGTACACAGCATATCATAAAGACTGCTCTCTGTTTCACAGAATCATAGAATCGTCCGAGTTGGAAGGGACCTTTAAAGGCCACCTAGTCCAACTCCCCTGCAGTGAACAGGGGCTCCTACAGCTGGATCAGGTTGCTCAGAGCCTTGTCCATACTTTACCACTGTCTAATACAGATTTCTTCCAGTGGCATTTTAGCCTACTACTTTATGTGCTATCTGCTCCAAACATGGAACACACCTCCTTCCCTACAGCAGCCATTTTGTTTTACTTTATGCAGTCTCACATATCCACAGCTATCCTGTCTCTGGATTAAATAAATTCATTCTTCCAGTCTTTCCTCACTGCCTGTGTTTTCTAGATCGCTGATGTCCATTTGGTCCAAGTCTCCATGTGGGGCCAGGAACAAGACAAAATGCTCTAGCTGGGGCCTAACCAGTGCCAAACGTCGTGCAAAGATCGTTTCCAGTGTTTGGCACAGCAGGTTCTCGTTTATGTTTCTTTGCATCACTATGATGGTCTGAA
>VXAV01000165.1:78238-99630 GCA_013399715.1 Alectura lathami | reverse complement strand
TTAACCACTGGGTTTGCACAGGCTTGGCTTATTCACCACAGCTGTTGGAGATACAAATGTCCTCAGCTGACAGCCCTGCTCTCAGTTACATCATTGTTTTGGGTTGATAACAAAAATGCCAGAGTTCACAGACATCTTGTCTGGAGTCGGGACAAAACTCCCCAGATTAGTAGGTGAGGAATATCTGCATGAAATGAATCATAGGCTGAAGTTACTCAAATAATGAAAAATAGAAGAACAAGATATGGTCAACGGTGATACCCAGCCTGAAGTTTTCTAAATAAATCTGATGGATTTATGCACTGCTTACGGACATCCCAGTTATGAGGTCTGGCTCTGTAACTGCCTCCCAAGGAAACAAAATCCACAGAGATTTTCAATGATACCTACACTGCATGTGAATTCAATTTCTTTAATAATCAAACCCAGCTCCCAGCAGTTCCTGCTATTGTCTCCATTTTCAGCTTCCACAGGCACTTCATCAGTCTTCATTTCCAGAGATAATGTGACACAACACATCCATTGGCTACTGCTCCCAAAATACCTCCAATCTGACACCTTCTAGAAAGAAGACTTTCCCAAAATCCCATACCACAACACGCATGTGCCTCCTGATAGCATCTCCTGCACCAAGCGTGCAGACTGTTCTAGAAAAACTGAACTGATCTTACACTCCTTCATCTCTCATCACATCTGTCTGTGGCTGCTCCTGCTAAGTCTTTACCCTGCCTTCTCCTGCTGCAGGCTTTCTCTATTTCATAGGAACAACCCTCCACTTGATAATTACCAGGATTCCATAACCCATTTGTTGATGAAGAAAAACAGAAATGGAAGCAACATGCATGCCTTTTTCCTTATTTACTTTTAAGATGTCACAGAATTTATCTTCAGCTCTGATGGGATGGATTTCAACACTGGAAAGATACGGACAGCCTTTGGGGTGCCTGCTGCAAGGTTTTTGAAGTACCACAGCTAATCACATTAGAGTCACAGACTTTCACAAGACAACTATAAAAATGTACGAAGGATGTCACAATTTTGTTCTCTTGGTTCTTGAAGTTTCATTAACTTCCAGCTCCACAGGCTCAAACTGTAAGTGCAGATTCACCATCCACAAGAAACCACCCACTGTTCAGTAGCCTGTGAGGTGCAGAGCATCTCTTCGCTCTTCAGTCATCTGGGAATAGTCAGTAAAACAGACGCTGCACTCAACTTGCACGATCAGGTCCTCAGAGTGGTAGCACAGAGTGTCAGACTGAAAGATTATCAAAGATGAGAAGTCTCTTCCTCCAGGCATGGTAAATAGGGTTTAGATCAGACCCAGGGACCAAGGAGCTTAGAAACTCCTTCCCTCAAAATTTATACCTGCCATCCAACATTGCCTGTATCATTTGTATCTAGTAAAATGTCATATGGCCTTGAAGGCATTTGTGAGTCATTTAAGCTAAAGAGTTCATGTAGTCCATTTGCTTGGAGGACAAACATTTGCTCTTGCTGGTGAAAAAGGGCAGAAGAGGAAAGTGGGAAGAAACCCTCATTCCTAACAGACAATAAATCATTCTGGATTAGTGATGGGGATAAAAGAGAAAACTGCATTGCAAGTCATCTCTCTGGAAAAAAGGAAAATCTTTTTTCTCATCTTGCATATGCAAATGTAGTGCTTGGCAGTGACTTTTTGGATTAGCAGATTGTAGCATCACTATATCCACTTATCAAATAGCATCCAAACGATTTCCAAAGTCCCAAGGAACCAGAGAACAGATTTATCATGAATGCCCAACACGAATACTCCCAGCATTTCAGCACTCTGAATATTTAACAGGAGAAATGACGTAAATAATTATAATAAGAACTCCACAGAGTCCTAGCCTTGCTAAAATAAACAATATAAATAATAATATAAACAATAAACGATATGCTATCCTACTATAATACAAAGACTTTGCAGTTTTATATTCTACCCTGCTGACATTTTGCCACCTTCTGAATGATAGTGAGGTCAGGTTGGAAGTGGAGGGGATAATTCTTAAGACGCTAAACCTATGAGAGCTGACAGTGCTTAGCACTCCCCAGAATGCAGGCAAATAAATAAAGGAAAAAAAAAAATCAAGAAAGAAGTTGACGTTACTATTCAGTCCTCACCTGGGCAGTCTTTTTGATATATATTGGTATATACTGTATTTTCAGTGCAGCAGGGCCAAGCAAAGGTTTAAAAGTATTTGCCCTGAAGAGTTCCACTGCAGAATTTGCTGTGTAACAACCAAAGTTGTTCTCCAACATTGTTACTGCCATCGTGCCTATGAACCTCAACCACAGACAAAACCCCACGGTGCTCAGCCCTACACAAGTATGGAATAAATAAACAGTTCTTGTCTCAAAAAAAAAGAATTAAAATCTTGTTTTAGAAGAATTTTGAAAGAAACATACCAAATGAATAAGAACTATAGAGAAGAAAGCAAAGATACTACATTGTCTGTATTGACAAACTGTCACAAGACACCAGTGCCACTGTCAAGTTTTAGTAGCCACCAGTGAACATAGAAAGCTTTAAGGAAGAATACAAAGATATCTAACAAATGGTTATGGAGAGCTCCTCCCAAACCTCAGAGCTAGCATGAGTCCGAGCACCAAGGTGAGACTAACTGAACAGCATTGCTGACATCTCAGTGATGACTGAGTGGTAAGAAGCTAGGATGGGCCTTCAAAATAACGTTGAACAATTTGATATTTAACACAATGGGCAGTGCAGGGGAAAACACAAAGAGAGAAGAATCAAGGCTTAGGCGCAGACTCGACTTATTTTGTCACAGCCAAACTGAGCGTGAGAAGGCATTGTGCTTACAAACCCAGCTGACAGACAGAGTGGCAGTGCCCTGCGCAGGGATCAAACCCAAAGCAGGACACGGGATGAAGAGCTTGCAGAGGAAGATGATATACATAAGGCCCTTCTTGAGTTAGTGAGGACTTGCAGCTGTGACAGGGCAACTAAAATTGCAGTTTGGACTGGAGAAGATCAGTGCAGAGGTAGGTTTGTGAAAGCAGAGAACTTACTGTCTGTGGAATATATTCCTTTTTGGCCATTTACAGAAATAAAAGAGAAAGGGAAAGAGCAGACAACTGTGGGACTTCCTGAGAAATGCTGAGTGTGGCAAAGGAACAAGCCACTCATACTGTCCTGTAACTGAAGAACTGAGCTCTTTGGTGAAGACAGAGATGTGTGCAAGAAACAGCAGTTCTGCAGACCAAAAAGCAGACCACAAGCAAGACAGGTTTGGAATGCTTTTGCTTCCTCCATGACTCACCAGTGCACTCCAGATCATGTACTGGTACCTGACATTATACGTAACAGTCTGAAGATTACTCCCAAAACTCACCAGCTTTGAGCACAGCATCATTCCTGAGAGAAAGATCAGTAGATTACGAATCTGAACCCAACCACCTTTTCCCTGGTTACATTCCCAAAGAACATAGCAGCAGAGAGAAGCTGGTCACACAGACACTAACACAAGAGCTCTGTGCCATTCTCTGCAGAAGGCATAATTCTCTGTGTGAGGAAATCCACACAGAAGGATGTCAAAATCACAGAATCATAGAATACTCCTAGCTGGTAGGGACACTCAAAGATCACTGAGTCCCACCCCCAGCCCCACACAGCAACACCCAACGCCAACCCCTGTGTCTGACAGCAGGGTCCAAACACTCCTTGAGCTCCAGCAGCTTGGGGCCGTGCCCACTGCCCTGGGGAGCCTGTGCCATGCCCACCACCCTCTGGGGCAGAACCTTTTCCTAGCCCCCACCCTGACCCTCCCCTGATGCAGCTCCATGCTGTTCCCTCGCGTCCTGTCGCTGTCCCCAGAGAGCAGAGCTCAGCGCCTGCCCCTCCGCTCCCCTGGGATGGAGCTGGAGGTCGCCATGAGGCCTCCCCTCAGCCTCCTCTGCTCTGGGCCGAGCAAACCAAGGGCCCTCAGCCACTCCTCATATACCTTGCCCTCCAGATCCTTCACACAAAGGAGGAGAAGCCCTCCTTTGGACACTCTCTAACAGTTTTATGTCCTTCTGACATTGTGGTACCCGAACCTGCACCCAGTGCTCCAGGTAAAGCTGCACAGCACAGAGCAGAGCGGGACAATCCCTTCCCTCGCCCAGCTGGCAGTGCTGGGCTTGGTGCACCCCAGCATACAGTTGGCCCTTTGGGCTGGCAGGGCACACTGCTGGCTCAGGTTCAACTTGCCGTCAGCCAGAACCCCCAGATCCCTTTCCATGGGGCTGCTCTCCAGCCTCTCATTCTCCAGTCTGTACGTACTACCATGGCTGCTCCATTCCAGGTGCAAAATCTGGCATTTGCTTTTGTTAAACTTCATGCAGCTGGTGATTGCCAGGGCTGGTGTGCATCACCAGCATCCCAAGAGCTGGAGTCAGGCTAACCTTTGCACTGCAGTCTCACAGATAAGGCCCTCAGCCACATATATCAATAATATCTTAATAATCCAGTTTAGTTAAACATTTTCACAATTTTTACAAACTCAGTAAGAATTAACTAGTAGCTCAGTTTGTTAATCAGTCTTTCTGAACTCAGAACTTCTGAGTTTCTAAATGGGCATATTGACCACTCTTAGAGTTTTATACAAGACCTAGCTCAAAGTGGACAAATAGCATTACTCAAATTAATTTCTCAGCTGACTCTGCTCAATGCCCTAGCAGCGATTAATAGGTTTTCTACGGATCTGCCTTTATCTTCTTATCTAATACACTGCAGGGGAAATGAGCTTTTTACTTTCTTCATTGTATGGCTACAATGGAGAGATTTCAAAATATATCTCATGAAAACATCCTGAGAGCCTTGAAGCTATCCATATTTATGCATCAACATTTTATTTCAGCAAATTTCACAACTTGTCTTTTTCCCTCCATTGCAGATGCGCCCAAAGTACTTGAATGCAGGTTCAATCATCTTATTTAGTTTCTTCTACTGTTCCAAAGCATTTAACTGTCCCAGAAGGACAATGACTTGACTATTTTTGTGTGATAACTGTATGAAATCTTGTTGTTTGGGGGTTCTCACACTGCTTGCACCTTTAATGTGTAGGCACCATAGAGAAGTGCACTGAGCACCAGCATGATAGCTGTTACCATCTGCTTCTTTTTTCCCTCCTTTTCCTAGCGGACAGGAACACACATGCTGACCCAAGGCAGAATCAACTATACCTTTTTCCTTTCTGACAAATGTTTGTCTAGTCAGTCTTTGTAGACCTTGAACAGCCTTCATGTAATATCTCCATTCGCTTCGTTTTCCGGATTAAGAGAAAACTTCCAGTACATGCTAAATCTTTCTTATTGCAGATTAAGCCTACAGATTTAGAGACTCTTCTCTTCTACTTTTAAGTGTCATCATTTCCTTTGCATGGGTGGATCGTACTCTTTCATGCATTTCGCAACAGATTTCTGGATAGTTCAGATTCTCTCAAATTCTCTTGTCACCAAACCCTGTGTTTCAGACAACTCTCCTCATCATTAAAAAAAATAATAATAAAAAAAATAAAAAAGAAAACAAAATACAATAAATTAAAACACAGATCTTAATCTATCTTGTCTCCCTGGTGTGGTAATCATCACAAAGGTGGCTATGTTCTTTCCCTTCTTCCACACCTGTAAGTATAACCCCTTTACATTTTGGATTTCAAAGTAAGCATACACAACATTGATAAAAGCAGAAAAAGCCTCCTCTTCTTTCACATCTCATTTCTCTGAGTGAGGATGCTCTCTTTTATGCCAGCATCCCAATTCCCATATTGTTCTCCCAAGACACATCCTGAGAGGCAGGTAAGGCGTACTGCTTACCACTTCCCAATTCTTTTATTTCCTCACTTCAGTATAGTCTCCATCTAAGAGACAATTTGTTGTAGGCACTAATCCTGACATACGTCATGTTGATGTAAGTTTTACCTTGTGATCTGCAAAATTTCTTCCTCTGAAGACCTGTAATTTTGTGTGACTGGGGTCAGAGAAGGATAGAGGTATACAAGTTCTGCCTTGGTAAAACATGCTCACCTCCAGTCTACCCTACATAAATAAGCAATAGGTTATAAAACGCACACACAGTATTTTTGTCTGCCTGTTCAATGTCATTACAGTGCTAACGCTGCTGTTGACAGGTGGGTATTGCCAGCAATAGGCCAAGTGAAAACCTTAATGTGACTATTTATTAATCAATTCTGTCTCGCAAACCCTAATGTAACAAAAAGCAGCATAAATAAATGCCTGGTCTGTTGATATATATGGTTTTCACACTGAAACGTACACCTATTTTAAATTTCTTGGCAGTTTTATTTTGGGCTTTGGAGGATAATATACTAGCTAAAGGTTCAAGTTTGGTTTATGTTTGGATTTAATTTGCAGGGAAGTTCAGTGCTGTTGAAAGGTGCTGGATCAATAGTGCTGGTTTTCAGCACATCTGTCAGCTCTCAGATGTGAAACAGGATTCAGCTTCGCTGGAACTTAGTGCTTGCTGGTTTCTCAACTTCTGAGGAACAACCCTAACTAATAAATAATGTGGAAGATAGCAGGCATGAGAAAGAGATGTCTTTCAGAGGGGAATTCAGCCACTTAAAATCTGCTTGCTCTTTCCCTGTTGACTATAGAGAAAGCTCAGAAGTCATTTCCAAGCTTCAGGTACCCCATTCCAGCTCTGTAAGCTGGCAGTATTTACAGCTCCGTGCAGGCTAGCCCCATTCCCACTCCCATGCTGCTTCCCTTGTGCTGACAGAAGAGGAAACCAGATGGGGGAACTGGGTTAAAACAAGCCCGTCCATCACAGCCGCACAAACACTCACACTGCCACAGGAAAGGGAGTTGTACAGGAATGAACAGCCAGAGGGTGGCTGGGCTGTTCTTTCAGTAGCTCTGCTGGCTTCTTCCCTGTTTGAAGTGCTCATGAAACCCTAATGTCTGTTTATTGCCTAAAATCTGACATGGTGAATCCAGATCTCTCTCTTTTTTTCTTCGTGGTACACACAAACTGACGCGGAACCATAACGTTCAGCCAGGTTTTCATGTGGAGCAATGGCAAACAGGGCTAGATAATGCCTGTCACATTCCCTGTAATGATTGCGCACAGATGGTGCATATTAAAAACTAATATTTACTGAAATACTTTCAAAGTTGCATCAGAGCTCCTCAGAGTGTGTTAAAAATAAGCACATGCAAAATATGGCATTTAGCTGGGAGCCAGATTCCTGCACCCAAACTACAGACAGGTATACGACTGTTTCTCTGCGAATACGATGAGTCAAATCAATCCCCCTCATCTAAACACCTCTGAACTCTGAGGCCGTTTTTATCTGAAACTAAATCTGGCCAAATTATTGTTACCCTCCAGTGAGCACATGACCACATACAGAAAAGTTCACTGCCTGATCGGTTTACTACATGAAGTAATGTAATAAACTGTGATTTAAATTTAATAGCCTCAGACAAATTTGCCTGTTTGTTCAATGGAGTGAACTCCTAACCTCTGCTCATTTACAGGCATCCAAGATTCCTCCACTACACAGAACAACCCACTCTGCCTCAGCAATTTGTTAAGAAATATTTGCTTCCCCTAATAATAATGATAAGTAACAATAAAACAGCACATGTGGTTCTGATAAGAATGAGCGAAATAGGATGGCCTTGAATTCCTATCTGATTAAGAGACCATCATGTGACAAATCCAGCAGAATCAAGCATCTGCCTGAAAACCAGGGAAAGCACTTGATTTACAGCACTAAGTGGATGTCTGCCATGATTTTCACACACTTTGCTATCTTGGCTGACCTCTCCCAGACTTATTTTGTGCACACCAACACATTTCACATGTTTTTAAATATGGTGACAACTGGGAATTCATAAATAATATATCTCCACTGAAATATAACTGCCATGTCTGAGCAGTTCCGGCTCCAGGCTTGATCTGCAGCAAAAAGCCAGACGGCTTCAGTTTATTGCTGCTCTCCACATTCTGCTGCTAAACTGCTGAAACGGCCCCGCTTGTGCTCAGCTGCCCAGATGTGGATGGCTCAAGCTAGTGGCACCTAACCACATGCATGAACTACTGCCTCTTGTCTGGAGAAGTTCCAGTCATGCATGACAAACCGAGGTAGGTTAACCCTACAGAAAAAAAGCGCATCAGAGGAAGCGCCTACAGGAACGCTTTGTTTCAAAAAACAAAACTGAACTTGTTGAGTTTCTGTTTGTATTGTCAATAGGCTTCTTCAGAGTCATTCATGCTCATTACATAGGAATGTCAACCAGCATTCATGGACTGGAGCATCACTCCTGCACTCCTTACACTCTTTCTTGGGGAAGGCAAAGCATGGGGATACCACCTCCAAAGGGGCTGCCAGTTTTCTGACTGGGTGCTAAATACTAGAAGTCTGCCTTGTTGGCAATCCTGCTATTCTTTCTTGCCTCACAAATTGTCTGAATTGCTATCCTGGATAAGAAAGATGAGGAAAACCAGGATTCACTCTACACCCCAAATTTTGGCTTCTAGCCTTCAGTATGAAAAACAAATCAGAAATAATGAATGTATAAGGGAATTTTCACAGTGGCAAGAATACATTAATAGATATTTTGGTGTTCTCAACATCTTCCCCAACCTTTCTTTATTTTTCTTCTGCCTTATTCCACCATAAGGCACCATCTGAGCAGTAACTGCAACCAGACTCCCTTGTTACTCATTCTAGATTCAACAGGTTTGCAATTAGAGTAGTTTTACCTCCTTCCCTGTAAAATACAAGATGTGGCTCACTCGATGAAAATTTCTCAGAATGGTAAATTAACCCACTTCAAACAGTCAGGTGAGGTAGGACTTCTCAGTATGCACGATAATCTTATCACCTTTAATATCTCAAGTCCTAAGAGCAACTCCTAAACGTAGTTTAAATATTCCATGTAGTCACTCCCACGCAAGTGACTTATAAGTGTCCTAAAATTTTTTTAAATATTGAGAAAAAAAATGACAAGCAGCCACCAAGGTACCTTCACGTGCAAGACCCTGGTATTCTGTGGGTGTGAGAACCGCAGCAGACAGCCAAGACCTTTTGGCACAGAGGAAGAGAGTCCTGTTTCTCTCTTCACTCAAACATACAAGCCTTGAAACTGGAGTCCAAGCCCATCTCCCAGTCTAACAAGAAGCATCATTCCCCAGGGTTTATCCACCCAACGCTTTTCAATTACTCAGGCGGGGGATTCGTCTACCTCGTGTCCTGGGAAAGTATCTGTTGGTGTAATGGAACTCCCAGCTACACAAATCTCCTGCGTACTCAGCATGTTCTCCTTTCCTTTGTCTCATTGTATTGCTCCTAAACATCAATCTGAAAACATCTTCTCCTTCATGTGGCTGTTGACTCCCTTTCTGTGTCTTCCAAAGTCACATTTTTCTTGCTTATGAATCACATGGTTCTTTTTCTTTTGTTAAAGTTGTAGTAACCATTCTATGATTCCACGATTCTGAGAACTTCGCAATGTAAGGAGAATGCAGTCTTCTAACCACCAGAAAAATCCTAGGTACCAGCCACTGTGGAACACAATCAGTGACAACCTTACAGAAGTGAGAATCCAGAGAAAGGCCAGATGCGATAAGTGAGTTATGAAACATGCACTCTTCTCCACTTGCAGGCTAACAGAGTTCACTCACGCTCAGCTGAGCACTTTCTGTCCTGTGGAGAACTGGGACAACTCACGATGATATATGAAAGCCCAAGTGCTAGTGCAGGCATGACATCTACTCCTCTGAGCAGAGGACAGCTCAGGCAGAGCAGCCGTGTGGTCGGCTGAGTGTGTTAAGTGTTTCCTAATACCCTATGCATGCACTGGGAACTGTAATGGCTCTTTGTGAGACATTTTCCAGACACTGCCTGCCTCTTCTGCAGAGTAGGCAGGTCTTATTAACATTTAAAAAATTGGGTCAATAATTGCAGCAAAACCCCCAAAGCTCTGATATAGTGCTAAGATGAAAAAGCACAGGCAACAGCACTTGTTTGGAGCACATCCCAACATACACAAGGCCACCTCTGCACTTAGCTGGGTTAGTACTTGTAATCTCATCAAACTCAGTCGGAAGGTCATATTCATCCTCTTGAAAAGTCCCCTGCTGCTGACTTGCAGTTCACTGGGGACAGGGGGACAGGCCTGTTTCAGGGCTTGTTCCTATCAGATACAGGCAGTGACTGAACCACCCCAGAGAAAGGGCTGCAGACTGGCAGAAGTCACGGGGGCCGGTGGGCTTATACGCCACATCAGCATTGCTGCACAGCAGGCAGCTCTCACCAGCAAACACGCAGGGTAGGCACAAGGCTCTGTGAGGGCAAGGCCATGATTCTCTCTGATCCCCTGCATGTCCCTTGCCTGCGATGGGTCCCAGGCCAGAAAAACAGACCCCACACCCTGCAGGACATCAGGTGTTCCTCTCTGCTGGGGGAAATGTTAGGGCCATCTTTTGGACTGAACCTGTTTTTCAGCTCAGAGCCTGTATCCCAGCCACGTCAAGCAGACACACACCTTAGGACACCCAGCACTTTCTTCGACGTGGCAACAACACAGGACACATCATGCAAGCTGCCTGCTGCCAGCAGCAGCTTATCTGGTGAGACAAACACCCAGAGAATTTAATACCGTCTTTCCAACACTGTAAACCTTTTCTCCTGTGGGAGGCAGACAAAATATAGGAGTTGAAACATAAAGCTCTTGCTCCTTGTTGAAACCAAAGCTTTCCTCCCCCTTTACACAGCATCATTCAAAGGAATCACAGTGCAGGTGGAAAGACCAGGTACTTCTTCAATACAAAAAAATAGTACAAAAATTGCCTGGGAAGCTGCTGCTAACTATTTGCCATATGCTACACTTCCTCCAACAGCTGTATTTTGCCTTGTTGACTTGCTAAATTACAATGTACAATCTCCTCTCTACTCCTGTGTGGCTTACTGCCTTAACGGCTGCTGAAGAGGGATCCTGGGGGAATGGCAAAGCTTTCTCTGAGCAGCACATCGGAATGACTGTCCATGCCAGCTAAGACCTCTGCGACACAGAGGCTCTCCTCCGCTTCAGGGGATAACAGAAATATGTGCAATCAAATCTGATGTCACCATGACTTGTTAATTAGGGAAATTATATAAGCTTTTATTCACCAGTGGGTTCCATAGAGTAAGGACAATTTTTTTTGTTTGTTTTTTAATATAAGTAGGCTTTTATACTTTCTTTAACCTAATCCTCATATGCAAATCTCTATCAGTAGTTTGCTTCTTCTTTTCTCTCTTGTTTTCAGGCTTAAATCGTTCTTCACAGAGAATACATGCTGTGTTTTTGTGTTTTGTTTTGTTTTTTAAGACAGAGTAGTCCAGTTTTGTGGGAGCATATTCTACATACAGCATGCATATACTCTACATAAGTGTACAAAGTGTATGAAGAAGAACTTGACCACTTAAAGGTGTTAAAAGCTCTCTGAGATTTAGACTTTTACCTCCAAACCACCCTAAAAATGAAAAAACAGCTTTTCTTATTGCTCAGACTACCAAACATCTCTCCTCATCTCAGTTCAGGTTACAGAAACACTGGTCAGAAATAGCCTCTGCTGTAAATTTGCAAGATTTTGATTGATATTTCACCACTAATGGGAACAGAGTTCAAACTTGTCTGAAAAAACACCTAAGAAACTCACAGTGACCAACCCTGTAATCAAATACATCATTTTTCTAAATGTACACAGTGAAAAATACTTCAGAAACTGTAGCAGTAAACATGGCATGTCATGGGGTAAATCCCCCTGCCAAGTAAGTGGTTTTAAAAATTAATGCTGTTCTACATGTTGAATAGCTTCTATGACAGAGGAAATTTTTTCACAGATGAACTTTTTTCTGCATCAAAGTATCTGACCATGCCCTCTCTAGTTTCCTTGTGGGACACCTGCTCTGATATTCCAGTATCTTGCCCTTACTTAATCAGTGTGTGTCAAAGTCAGCTCTCAACAAAAGAAAAGATATACTTAAAAGAAACTCACTTCTTCCATGAGAAACAAGACCTGGCATCCACAGGTGTGTCTGCAGTGGATTTTCACCAACACAAAGAAAAATGCCCTGAAGTGGAATTCTGACTGGGAGGTTTGAGTTAAAAAGCAGATTTATCTGTTTGCAACAAAAACTGATATCAAAAACATGCAGCTGAAGAATGAATGTACAGCAATGCCTGTTGCATCTTACTTTCAGATAAGGTACTTACTGTGCTAGGAATAAGAGGAAACACAAAAAGAGGAATAGAGGTTGAAGCCCCTCTGAAAACACCAATAACGATGTTATACAGCATTTGTCCGATGGTGACAAAAAGGTCGTGTAAAAATTCAGAACAAACTAAACCAAATGTTTTCACTGGAGCAATGTTGTCATTTGCTTTTTTTCTTGAAGGCTTACCAGAAACGGGTTCAAATAGCAATTCAAACTCTGTTTTCTGTTGGAGTGCTTTTCTATGATAAGGAGCAACTGATAAAATAGCGTAATATAACGGATGTTCATATTCTTTCACATTGGGTCACGGCCAAATTCACCTCCAGATTTAAATTCCAAACATGGCAAAGCTTAGATGTAGCCAGTGTTGTTTTTTCTATTCATTCTAATTTTAATAAAATTATTCCTAATTTCTATTTCTATTCCATTTCTGGTTTCTTCTGGGAACTAGGAGAAGAAGTCCCGAAATAGGCATTTGTTGTACCATCCATTTATACACCTAAACAGGAAGGGAAAACACTAAACCGTGGAATGTGCAACAGGACTGTGAGTCAGAGTTGCAACTGGATCCTGAATTTTGTTCTTCCGGACCTTCAGCTATTTTAGACACGTAGTCTCAACATGCAGTTGGCATGACATTTTGCATTTCTAATATAAACCAAGTACTCAGTAGCCAAATACAGCTCTGCTTCCAGCTGTGGAAGGACACAAAGGCTTTCCTGTAGCCTTGATACTACTACTACTACTACCTGCCCACTTGTTTTGTGGTATCACAAGAGATGTCTGACCTCCACACATCGCAAAATGGAAAGTACAGGTGAGAGGGCAAGGAAGAGAGTCTCTAAGATATTCTTCTAATTCACAAATATTTCCATGACAGGTTGTCTCCCTCCTTGTGCAACAGTCTGGGCTCTTTTCAAACTTGGCAGCCTCTCAGCAGCATCGCTCTGGTGCTGTGGGACTGCACCCTTGCTGGAAAGGACCTTGTGTCTGTTCCTTTTCTTTGGAACGGTCTGCCCCTGCTGCTCTCTGACACTGTTCATGCACTTGAACAACAGCCCCACAGCTTTTCCCCAAAGCTCTGACCTCAGTTAATCCTGTACAACGTGCCAGATCTGACAGGATCTCAGCATAACAGCCACCTGGCTCAGGAGCCTTCCTTTCATCCCTGACTGTGTTCCCAGGGATTCACTTTTTCTCCATATACTGACAAAGCAGCAGGAATGCAGCAGATGAAAACAAGGCTGTCAAACCCTGCATTTACCTAAGCTACCATTGCACTGAGACCTAGAGATGAAAATCTCTCCACTGCTTTCTGGAGCAGTGGATCTTAACATCGCTTTTCTGCTGTCGCTTCATAGGTTCCCATAATGAGCAAGTACCTCAGAGAGCAAACTAGGAGCACGGATGATAAAAACACATTCAGCAAAAACATCTCATACCACTTCCTTCTCCCTGCTGGCACTAAGATGACTGTATGCTCTGTGTTTCAAGAACTTAAAAAGAAAAAAAAATCAATCGAAGCACATTATTTTCACATCTCATTTGCATAACAGATGAATTGTTTTCAAACAAAATCAAATCAGTAGTCCATTACCATCCATTTTAAGACACTGGCACTGGGAGAACACACACTAAAACAAAACAGAAAAGGAAAAACTCTCCCTTTCCCAAGTTTCTTACCCCATGGAATAGGGTTTCAGGAGTAAAAGATTTATCTGCAGCTCTTCTTTCTCCTTTCTCTAACACTGACCAATGCAGAAATTGATTCTATGATTCCGGGTCACTAAAATTCAGCCAGGTACACAGCATATCCTTCAACTCCTTCATTGCATGGGAGGGGAGTAAAAGGCAGAGGGAGACAAGCCAGGCCAGCTCCTGGCATTATGAAACGCGCATGGGATTGTAAAAGTCCATAGGACGCCTTGTCTTGCAAGGCTCGCCATTCATTCCTCCTCAAAGTAAATCACACAAATGACTTCCAGGGAGTTACACTTGAGAAGCTAGAATGGCCTTCCCTAAAATTCCACAAATCCACAGAAAACACGCATCCGAGGACAGCACAGAAAAGATGGGGCTGGCTCATCCCTAGTCATTACCTGACCTAAATACATGTCTGCCCCTGGCTCTGGCAGGACCTGAACAGAGCAGCAAGGAATTCAGCAACTAGTCCAAAACTTGCATCGTCCTCACAACAGGCACAGATCTGCTCAGAGTGCTGCAGGATCTGCATGAGAGTTTTGGAAGGAAATTCCACATTTCAGCTGGAAAGGACATATTCCCACTATCCCAGGCCAAGAACTGGAAGAAAACTTTTCTAAATGCGTCCTTTCTGAGTTCCCTGCATACTCATTTCTGTGGAAGAAAGCAATTAGACCCTTGATATTTAGGTCAGCAAGCCACTTCCTCCCTCTTTCACTTGAGACAATGCACTGTAACAGCAATATCCTCATGAGGTTAAGGGATAAAATTCAGTATTCAGAACAAAAATATGAAAAGAGACTAGAAATAAAATTATTTGCGAGTCTCAGCCCTCTCAAGTAGAAAATGAGATGTCTCTGTACTTCCAGTCCAGCGAAAGACCCATCTGCTTATTGTATTTACACAAATAAAATCACAAAAAGAAAATGGAGTGGCTATCAGACAAGCACAGTAGCTGCCGGCAAACCGTCTCAAATATTGCATAGCCTTTGCTGTAGTGTTCACTCTATGTCCACCTTGGAAAGGCAGCTGGCCTGTGGGGAAGGGAACAGACGATGTCCTTGGGGGCCACAGGGCAGACGGGCTGTGCTAACTGTGTGGGCCAAAGGGAGGGCGCAGCTCTGCTAACCCCCATCTCCCCGTCCAAATGTGAAGAGGAAACCACTGGTGGGTATGGCCAACACACGCCTCACGGAAGCCATGAGGCTACTGAAACAAGATGTTATGTCTGGAGCAGCAACAGCTTTTGTCAGGAGCAGCATTCTGCAGGATGCTCTCGGAATCCGCAAGGAAACCTGCAGCAACGCTGCGGTGCCTTTACCTTATACCCTCACCTGTGGGACTGCAACCAAGCAGTGTCCCTGTGTTAAGTCTGTGACGCGCAGCAGACAACTGGACTTATATTATGAGAGGCATTCAACGTGCCGCTTCACAAGTTCACTGCTGGTTCTTCATGTTCAGACAGGGTGTTTTAGTCAGAAACCCGCACCACGCCGCATGAATATTAAGCACAAAACACCTTCACATGTCCCTGCAATGAAGAATTCCGTTTATTGCACAAAACTCTACAGGCTTCAGTGAAGGAAAACTCAGCTGTAAATGGTTCACCCAAAGAATGAAGCAACCATAAGAGCTGGGTAGAATGTTTAACGGAAGTTCTTCCAAGAAAAATGGCTTATTTTTTTATTTTCTTTTTAACCAGAGGGCTTGTTTGTTTTTCAGCAACCAATGCCGTATTTTCTGTCCCTGAAAAATTATTGAGAGACAGGTTCTTTTCTCACCAAACCAAAATGCTAAGCTTTTGAAGAAAATGGCCCATATGAACACTGCCTTTTGCTGCATTCTCTGAAAAGCTCTGTAGAACCTGTTCACTCTCCATCTCATCCACCCCAGCAAGGGGTGCAAGCAGAGCAGGCTGCTCAGCCTTGTGCCCATGGCTTCCTCCTTCCACCAGAGGTACTGCTGCAAGGGGACACACAGCAAGGCCTTACACACAGGCCCAGCTGGACAAACTCACAGGAAGTTCAGGTGCAGAAGGAATACCTCAGTCCTGCTTTTCACCACCACCGGGCAGACAAAAAAATTCCCTCCTAATAAATTCACATCTTGGCTCTGCAACACCAAAGTTCACAGACTCCAACCTTCATAACACCATAATGAAATAATATCAGCATTTTGCTGAACTGCAAGCCATTTCAGCCTTCACACACTCTTCCACCAGTGCAGCAGCAGCTACAGAGCAGCACAGTACGTTTGTTCAGTGCCACCATCTCTGTCCTTGGCACGGGGGGCAATGTCAGGGCCGGGGCTGTGACTAAGGCATTCTGCGCTCCAGAAACAGAAGCAGCTGGGTACAGCATGTGCAAGAGCACCCATGGGGGCTGCTCTAATTTAGACTGGCCCCTGCGCAGCTGAGAAGCTGAGGAGTAGAAGCAGAGATGGCCTCAAGCCACTGTTGTACTCGCTTCCTGAAACTGCACCTACTGAAGCACAGCAGAAAATAACAGCAGATTGTATGAGAGCCAGGAATAAAGCTGGGCAGAGCACACCATGTCTCTTCACCCAATAAAATCTCTTACCCAGACACCAAAAACACCCCAAAGTTGAAGCCCTGCAAGCTAGTACTTCTTGCTGTGTTGCCAAAGTACTTGAAAGAGGGAAGTGGCTCAGCTTTTGACCAGGTTTGTCCCAGCTCCAGTACTGAGTAATGTCATTTCAGCTCCACAGCACTGCATTTACTCTAGAAAACCAGGAGTCAGACATTCTCAGCATACAGAACTGAGCAAAACTCGGGTTTCATCTTGGGATCACCCCAGACATTCAGAGCAGTCACTGCTGGATGTTCCCTAATCAGAGGAAGAGGATTAAAGAGGTAAAAAGCAAAGAACACTGACGTGCCTTACAATTCATGAATCTTATTCAAGCGCAGTGCACTGACAGCAGGACTGCCCACGTGCAACAGATTAGATTGGCTGCAAATAATATACATCCTTTTTGGGATGTATAACATATGTTTTGCTAATAATATACATCCTTAATTGGAAGAGCTAGGAAAGTGGCACGAGAGAGCAAGGGAATGAGAAGGGAGTAAAGATGGGGGAAGAAGTAATTCAGCACTTGTTCCACTATGTATTGAACACACAGAGCCTGAAGCAGGAAGGTGGAATGTCTCCTATGTCACACACAAATCTATAACACAGCCCCCAAGTTGGCTGGGTCTTCTGATGAAACACTTTGGCAAATCCAGAGTGAAGAAAAGCATCCCCTTCTGGCACTGCTGATTGCCACATGTCTGACGGTGGGGTTTGGACTCTAAGTTCAAGTCTTAGAATTGGGAGGGATGGGATGGCCTCCAGGTACGTCTCCACATACAGTTCAGCGTTGAGGACACTGGTGTTCAGGATTTGATTTCAAACCAAGTCAAAGCTAGGGTTCTCTTGTAAATTTGAAAGTTACTCTGAAGAGTCAGGCTTGTAGAACCTTCTGCAAGCCACAGAATTTCTGGGAAACACTGTGTGTTCTTAGGCCTAAATCAATAAACTGAAATAAATAAATTGCCAGATTCATGCATACAAATAGATCTCTAGTCTCCAAACAATTTTAAATAGGAATACTGGCTTTATTGGTCAACATCTTGAAAACTGAGTCTGCAATGACTTCAGTATACAATTGAAGCATTCTCTGACTGTTTGTCTTTCATTATCAGTCGCCTGTCTCCCCTTGCCTGCACTGAATACAGATCAAAACGAAAGAGAATGAAAACCTAGCACTGGGCTTTACGGCGTGGAAAGCCAGCATCCTGACCGCCTTTGGGCTGGCCGGCACAGGGTACACAGACCACATCAGGAGAGGGCATGAATCATCTCCCCACTGAAAGAGGAGCTTTCCTGAGCCCCCATGCACCATGTGTGCACCTGGCCAGGGAACAAGAGTGGCCTCATGGCACCCGATCTCCCCCTAGGAACCTCTTCTAGCTTAATTTACACAGTTTTCCACATCAGAGGAAGACATTGAGCACAGGAACCAGCAGGCATGAAGCCAATACTGAAGAGGAAAGTCATGTTCTCCAACATGACTTTATTTCTCCATACATTGTCCCACTGCTACTGCGATATAACCATACTTCCATTCCTCACACGGGTGTTGCAAGCTTGTAACTGCTGTGGTAATCAAATCTTAACTACCTAAAAGAAAACATGAATTAGTTTTAAAAGCGGAGAGGGTTTTGTAGATTTTATAACAAGCAAGCAACAAAAATAACAATGCCAATTTTTTATGATGTGGATTAATCATAAAAAATGGGGGGAGTAACTAGTCTTTTTGCAAGGGTGAGAAAGGCAAGAAAGCTGCATTTTTAGCCTGATTAATCAAAACTAATGAGCCCCTAAAACCTTATGTTTCTCTCAATCAGCATACTATCAGCAGTGAGACTGTACTAGCCTTTCTCCATCAAAGAGCAGCCCAGGGGCCATCTAACAAAACTCCAGCGTGACTCAGAGTTTCTCCATAAAGTAAAGCTTGCATAAATTTCCAGACCAGATGGCTGAACTGTGAGACAATCCGTCAGATGGCTCTGAAGTATTTAATACAATTAAGGATACGCAATCTGGAAATGCCCTGAGCTCAGTCAATTTGTCCACAGATTTCTGTAAAGCTTTCAAAAACAAATCTGCACAGCCTCCCTTTGAATAAGTATAATGATTTCTTAGCCAACAGCAAGGGAATTTGCTATTAAGGGAAGCAAACTGAGCCCCTTGCTAATGCCTCCTCACTCCTGTAATGGGAAAGAATCAAAGGAACAGAAGATCTACTGTGGATAAACATCAAGAAATAGGATCGATTTCTCAACAGCAAACACTCTGTGTGCATAGTGCTTTTCATCCAAGCAATAGAAACACTAATTCTCTCTACGCTTCTCAAAGACTTGCGGTTATAACCACTGTGCAGAAAGCAGTGTGCCTTGGTGTTTCTCCACCCAGGAGATGGTGAGAGAACAGCACGTACTGGGACTGCCTTTCTTTTCCTCATCGCTGACCCTCTTCTGTCTTTCTTTGCTTTCCATCTGCATCACCATCAGCCTAAGCAAGCACCTCCCAAACACCAATGATTACCCAAGCTCAAGAACACAGTTTGCTTTTGATACCAGGAGGGACAGACAACTCCTGCTGGAGGGGACAAGCTCACGCTTCTCACTTCAAAGAGCTGAGTGGAGAGCACCTGGGAACAGAACTGCACCGGTACACAGTCCTACCTACCCCTTTGTCAGCCATCACACCAACACAGGTATGCCGGTACCAAGAACAGGAGTGTGTGCCCCACGTGTCACACCGCTGGTATTCTTGGTTTTTCTACTTTGTTGTGAAGGGAGAGACTTACTGCCTAAAATGGATGATATTTGAGACAGGAGAAGGAAAGGACATGGATGGAGGAGAGGCAAACTGAGAGACTGAGCTGCTGTAGCACAAAGCTAAATACTAGTACCCATAGGTGAGGTCAGCATCTCCTACTTCCAGGTATGCTTTTGTGATCTGTTAAATGACCACAACAACACAGTGGGATGAACCAAATCCACTCTGGGAGGAGATTCCTCCTCTTTGATCCCCAAACATAATTTGAGGTACACTAGACATAAAGCATATTACATATGTCTCCAAAACAAAGGAGTGAAAATCAAGGATTGTTCATTAAAAGAAATCTGACTGTGCTAGATCTGGGGGAAAATAAATAAAAATAAATAAATTAATTAATAAAACCCACAGGTAAAATGATTGCATGGCTACTGTGACAGCCTATGAGCGACCACAGTTATGAGCTGTGGCTCCATGACATAAGCCAACATAACCACCAGCTGTAGCCAAAACGGACTCTCCCATTTCCCACTCCTATCACCCCTTCCATTTCCACTTGCAACTGGGAGCTGCATCAAGCTGTGCTGGCTTTTGAATACTTGTGCCAGCACTGGTAGCACGATCAGAGAGACAGAGGTGGGAGTGAAGGGCTGGAAGTGATTCTGGCATTGTCACTTCAAGTTAAATTCATCTGCCTATACGAGATATGCGTGACTTTTCTTCCTGCCCCTCATGCTGACCTAGCAGCCCTCATAGCCTCCTCTCCAGGCTGAGCTTCATAGCATAAAACAATTCCTCTTGATCCTGCAGCACAAGGAAGAGTCTGTTGTGTGGCAACACTAGTATCATACTTACTACTGCTCAGCTGCCAGGTAGCAGGGAAAAAAATGACTGTGCAGCTGAGAACTGTATTTGTTGCACATGCTCACTTGGACAAATAGGGGCCTGGCGCATTAGCTCCAGTTCCTGCACCACCAAACTGCTGGTGGTAGAGACTCTCCTTACACATCTCCTTTCTCCTTCAAGTTTTCCTTTGTGATATAACAAGGCACACACAGAATATCTTCTCCCATTGTGCAAGATTCCTGACACAGGCATTACTAGTTAAATGTCTGTGCACTGCACTACACAGCATACCTAAGAGAAACTGAAAACCTCACCCCATGCATTTTATTATGTGTAATGAACAGAAATCATGCTTGTAAGAACAGAGTCTATTGCAAGCTCCCTGCCAGTTCCTACATCACAAATTCACCATCACGCTTTGTTCAAGCTTGCAGATGTAGCAACAGACATGAATTGCAGAAGTCATGCCAACAGAAATGCCACTGTTCCCTCCATAAGACAGTCCCATGTTTCTCCTTGAAGCATTGCTGTACGAGGCTGGCAGGTTTATAGGGGTGAGAAGTGGCCTGGTGTGACCTTACACACGCCCAAGCGACTCCATCCTTTCAAGCTGTCCAAGAGTATTAAATGTATTGTGATTTCATGCAGATGATTTGCAAGTGAGTTCAACAGATATTAGAACTTATTTTAGTGTGACACAGGCAGTTGCACAAAGCTTGACAGAGCTTGAAACAAATTCTCCAATTTCTCTAATATCTGTTTGGGATCTCCTCACATGATCTGTCTCACACACTGCTCGCAAGCCCCTTGTGCTCCACATTCTCAGCTCCTATGATCTCATCCCACCTATACCCTCTGCCAAAAAACCAGCACAGCTCCCGGTCCACTCCCAACCTGCGGTCCTTCCTCCCTCCCCAAGCTCATGAAAAACACTTTCCCCAGGCAGCTGCTTCAAAGAAATTCTTGTCTAGAGGTGCTTTGATAAACAGCCTGTATTAGCACAAGGATGTATCTATTAGGTAGCATAACCAGTGATTCTGAGATAGGGTCCCCAGGTACGCTTCCCCAGCGTTTTCTTACTGCCATTATTCAGCAGAACTACAGATGAAGGTCAGTGAGATGACGCAGATAAATAGTAAAAGGTGAATAAAGACTTCATGCATTGTGCCACTGCCTTTCTGTCAAAGACAGACAGCAACCTACAAAATATTGAGCTTCACACTGCATGTGACCCCGTGGATTA
>VXAV01000165.1:35137-66250 GCA_013399715.1 Alectura lathami | reverse complement strand
ATATATATATATATCAAAGATGTGATAGTTCACAAATATATCAGCTGCCACATTAGAGGTCAAAAGCATAATTTGATAAATTTCCCTCTCTGTAAAAAATGAAGAGAGAAACTGAAGCTAGAGTGTATTTCTTGCTGTTGGGCTCAACATATTCTTGCAGTTTATCTGGAAGAAAAGTAAACCCATTTTTCTGTAATGGTTATTTCACCAAACCTGAGAAGACTTACAGCCCCGAGTTCATTGTAATCTCTCAGTTTAAATTGGTTTCGTTTGCGGGGTTTTTGCTTTGGTTTTCTTTCGCGTTTTGTTTGCGGGCGGCGGGCGGGGGCCTGCGCCCACCTCAGCCCTTCCCGCCACAGCAGGCGGCTGAGGAGACGTTCAGAAGGGCGGGGCTGGGCAGGGGCCACGAAGGGCAAATCGCCCTCAGAGCCGCGGGAAGGGGGGACCCGGTGCGGCCTGCGGTTCTCTGCCTCTGGCATGAACGGCTTCCAGCCCCGGGACAGCCGAGGAGACGGCAGAGGGCGAGGAAGCGCGGGTGGGGCTCCGGAGGCTTTGCCCTAGGGTCGCAGGAACGAGGAGGAGGCCATGGCGGGCTGGCCCCAGCTGGTCCGGGCCGCAGCGCCGAGCTCTGCACCCGGGGCCACACACAGACAGGAGCAGCCGATGGCCGCGGGGACGATGCCGGGAACTGTTTTTTTTTGTTTGTTTGTTTTTGTTTTTTTTTTTCCACAGTGCCGAAATGCGGCCTAGCAGCGCCAGGCCGCCCCTGACCTTCGCTGAGGCAACACCCGCGGCACCCCGCTGCGTTACGCTTATACACCGAGGCACCGGGGTCGGGTGCGGAACCGGGGCGCTTGGCTGTGGGCCCGCCGGAGGGCGGCTCTGGAAGCACCGGGGGACACGGCGGGACACCGGCGGTGTTCGGTGCCGGCCTGCAGCAGCCACAGGAGGCGTCGGCGGGGCTGGAACTGATAGGTGGCTCCATAGCTCAGTGGTTAGAGCACTGGTCTTGTAAACCAGGGGTCGCGAGTTCGATCCTCGCTGGGGCCTCATGAGCTTTTCTGTAACTTAACCTGATTTTTTCCACTCTCTTCCTGAGCTGACAGTTTTGTTCCGGAGCCATCTCCCCCCTGCTGTTCCATCCCGCTCCAACGGGAAAAAGCACGCATGGCCCCGGGGCGGCAGGGAAGGTGGGCTGTCCTCCTCACCCTGCTCCCATGCCGCTGCGGGCAGCTGACGGCTTCACCACAGCATGGCCCGAGCACTCTGGGTGTCACTTCACCCGGTGTTGTACCACTCCATCTTACACCCGGCCCAGGGGCACGGCTGCAGCCCAGAAAGGCAAGCCCAGAAGATGGCAGCAGCGGAAAGCACAACGTGGAAGGCAGCTCCGCCTGGAGCTGAAACTGCAAAATGACGTCAGTTGCTTCGGCTCCATCTTAGCCGAAGGGGAAGGAGGTGCTGGCACCGCCAGAGCCAGGCCGCAGCTTTGCAGCTCAAATAAGTACACTGCTCTGGAAAAGAACATCTGCGGTTTGTTACTCCCCCACTGCCACCGGGAATAACAGAGCCCCTTCTCTCTAAATGCTCCTTGTGGGTCCCCGGGCATGCTGGTGTTGCAGGGTTCTCCATGCCCACAGTGAATCCACAGGCTTCAATAGTACTGCTTAAAAAAATTAATTGCACTATTGCCTGTCAGATAACTACTCCTAAATATACTTTTAACTGAAATTCAGTGGTCAAGACTGAAAACTAACTCTCAAAAGAAAGGTGAGATCATTGACCTATTCTTGCATTAAAGATGCAAATCTTGAAAGCTGGAGGCAGATGGATTTATTAGACATACACAGCTAACCCTTCCCCGTGAATACCCGTCAGACTCCCATAACTACTTAGAAAAGGACTTCACGGCAGCACTTGCAAAGAAAGTTAACATCAGGAGGCTGGTGCTGTTAGGGTTTAACAGACCAGGTATAGGCTGCTAACCCTGACATAAACGGAGGAGCACAGGAGAGCAGTACTGAGGTTGTCCACAGAAACACGCTGCACAGAAAGTGAACTGATTCTCTTACTTGGTTGCTATTCAGGATGTTTGTTCCACCATCCTACAAGTGACTTGCTTGTTTGGGGACATCACTAAGTTTCAAAAGCTGCTGCTTAACCTACTCGCTCCTTCCTCTTCTTCCCCAGTTTTTCTTAGCTCGTGCTGCCTTCTTTGGAAGAACTTTCTTGGCTCCAGTTAGGTGGGAGCTCTTCTTCTTTGGCAAAAATGGTGCTAGTGTAGTTCTAGAGACCCTTGCAACCTTCTCTTTCTGCCTGGGTTTGTGATGTTCAGCTTCAGCCTTGATTTTCTGTGTCTTCTTATCAGATGGAGCTGGTTTTGCTGTTGATGCTTTTATTTTGGTGGATGTCATCTTTTTAGATTTCTTAGAAGAGACTGCTGAGATGGCTCCAGAGGGGATAGAAAGTTTTTTCGGAGGCTTGGTTGTTGAAGGTTCATTAAGCAGCTCAAGGACGGTCTCTGAGAAAAGTAATTAAGATATTTCATCATCCCTGCTTTAAGGCAGAAGGCTCGTTTAGAAAAATACTGATATAACCTCTTGCTGGAAGTACAGCTAAGAAAGATACCTGACATTCTAAATAAAGAAATACAGGACATATAAACATCTGTCAAAAGATCCTTGTGTTTCTTGGAAATAAAATGTGTTTATTCTTAGACATTCATCATTTCTATTTAGAAAAATAAGTCCTGAAAAAATATAATGAAGCCTGGCATACTTGTCTTTGGCAGACTTAACAGTATGAACTTTTCATGTTACACTAAGACCTGGAAGTCACGGATAAGAAGGCCTCAGCCTGCTAAATGCTGTTTCTACTCAAGAACATGATGCACCCTTGCCCTCATTGTGTAGGACCTAGGACAGAAAAGCCAGGAGAAAGGAAGGACAACTTCCCTAGATTTGCAGGGGAAGAATTATGTTACTTGGCCCAAAGAGCTTGTCACAAAGCTAGGACAAGCACTCAGAATTTCCCAGACCAAATCTAATTCCTAAATCAAAGCCATCAATTCCCTTGTGATGCCTGTTTAGCTCACTAGCAGCATCAATGCACGTAAGACTGTTGACAATTTTGTTTCTTTGTAAAATTAAAGCCTAACTTACTTGCACGTGGAACAAATGGTATCCGTTTGCTCTTTATTTGCACCGGAACAGGCTTATATTTACACTTCCCTGGTGGAGCTCTCCTTGAAAAACAGAAAGATGTGCAGGTATCTGAGAAGTTGTTAGGAAGTCTGTAAGACCATCTAGTTCCCCCGAAGAGCATGTCAAAGCACAGCAGGGAGGGTACAACAAAGAGCAGCAGACCTACACTTGTTCCCCACCAAGAGAGCGGCTGTAAGACAAATGAGAGCAGGCACTTCCGATTTGGCGTGCTTGTAAGCATAGAGCAAAGCAGAGCATGACCTCAGGCACCACATTTTCTTGTGATTAGCATTCTCCTTCAGACACGGGCAACAGCCAAGGGAGTGCTTCCTCCACACCATTTCAATTAAAAAGGAAAAAAAAAAAAAAAAAAAGCTAATGAGGCAGATTTGATGGTGGCTTTTTTTTTGCTTCGTCTTCTCCAACTTTTAAGGCACCCTCGAATACATCTTCCCTCTGCTCCTGACTGAGGAAGTTTGGTACCAATCCAGGCAGAGGCATGCCAGCCACATGGGGTGGAAGTAGAATAATCCTATAAAGAGCATGAAATTGCGAAGGAAAATGGGAAAAAAAAATTCTCTGCTCGTGCTATGTTCAGAAGGACAGAGGGCAGCCCAGGATGTGGAGGTGTCAGGGCTCTCTGCTCCAGGGCCAAGCTTTGCACACCCTGGACGAACTTGCAAAGTGTTTAACCCAACAACAAGGGCAAAACTGAGTAGCGCTGCACCCATGCTAAGAGGAGCCAGAAAACACAAGAATAAATTTCAGAGAGCCAACTGGAAGTGATGGACAGGAAGCTCCAAAAGCACAGGGAAGAGCTGGCTTCTTCCCAGAAGGCCTTTCAGAGCAGTGAAAGTGTTGTGCTCCTGGCAGGGGCTCACTGCTCCCGCAGAGCCGTCCTAACGCAGTGCATTGCTGCGCAGCAGTCCTGGGCAGGCAGCTTCTTGGACAGGCTCCTGCAGGCTGCTGGGAAACAGAAAGATGCCCTTCACCCCTGGTAGCTGGGGAGAGGATTTATCGCAGCCTTCATGGTGCATTAAGGAGAGGCATAGGGGATGCAAGGATTTTCCTGGTGGAATAGAGCATATTCAGGTGGTCAGTGTTTATCGTTGTTCACACCGTTTTAAAGATTAAAATTGACATTTTGCTTGGCCACAGTTTATGCAGCTGAAAGGCTTCCTGGCAGACAACACGCAGTTAAAGACAGGAGTCTCCTCAAGTGGTCACAACAAACACATCTTGAATAAAGGACTCCAGTTCCTATTCCCATTTCCTTGGTGCAGAGCTCAAGGCAATGACCTGGCTTTGGACTTAACTTTCCAAGAAAGCATTTCTTGTCTTCTTCATGTTGTTAGTGCCTGAGATCTCAGCAATAGCACACTTTACCTACTTCACAGGGCAATTTGAAACTCATTTAATGCTTTTTAGCTTGATCCAAAAAAGACTTTTTAAGTAAGATCCAAAAGTTTGAGGAAAATTACATAAGCATACTCATTACTGTAAAAACAGACTTTTGCAGGGATAATTACTTAATGCAGAAAAAACATTTTGCTTGGAAAACACAGGTTCAGGCTCCAATCAAAGTTCATTACAAATATCTGTTGTCCTTTCAGGTCTCTGCAAATGCCAGTACACGTTTGAGATTTTACATTAGACAACTAATTCCCACTGATTTCAGGGAGAACAGGGTGTTTAACCTGCAAGGGATGATCTTGCAACCTGTTTCCCCCTCTGCCCTGACAGCTTTAACTTGACATTGACTCCTGCAGGCTGGTTTTCCTTGCATACGGTCAGGGACAGACACCCCTGCAGTCCTTGTGCCAAGTCAGGAACGGCAGTAAGACGTGGAAGAATCAGACCGGCAGTAAGGCGTGGAAGAATCAGACCGGCAGTACTTTTCAGTTACTTTATAATCAGCAAAAGGTCGCTACTGAATGTCCTAGGGAAGATTCATAGCTGATCTTGTCAAACTCCGTTGTCCTCGCCATGGAGCAGCAGAGCTCACAGCAACCTTGGAGGCCGGCCTCAGCAGAGCGTTCTGCATCTGTTTTCCTTTTAGACTGCTTTAGCAGCAGGGAGCGGTCACCGCTGCTCTGACCATCCAAGTCCTTTGTACACAGACAGTGAGTGGCATGAGGGTTGGCAGTGCCTTTCTCCCACAGATGTGCTGTGTCCACATCTCTGCGTGGAAAGTCACCTGTCTCCGTACAGCCCACCCAGTGCCTGCTGTGCAGGCTGGAGGGCAACCTCCCAGCAGGTCTGGGTCAGAGGAAACAAGCCCTGGTAGGATGCTTGGTAAGACAACTGATTCGTGTCTTTAATTCACTACTAACATGGAAATACTTTGAACCCTTCACAGCTGCTGTTTGAATTGATGGGCCAAAAGCCTGGAAGACCACAACTCTCTGCTTTCACGTGGCCAGGCATCAGCTGCCTGTCACTGCGTTTCACTATTTCATGGTTTACCAATTCATTTTCTGATCTTCATTTTGTGATGGATAGAGACATGGCAGCCAGCACAAAGCAAAACCAAAAAGAGAGAAAAGTCTCTCTGCTGTTACCAAATTAATTTTGTTTGATTTTACAAGGTCCCTGGTTTGAGTGTAGACAAAATTTTCTCCCTCATGACCTTGAAGAAAATGGGTTATTGTTTTTAAACATCTGTGTTATACTTTGAATGTGCCAGCAGGGAGACTTGATTTTGATCCTTACTGTCCTAGACCTTAAAGATGGCTGAACTTGGTCCACCTCTGGGTACACAGATATGATAAGTGAGGAACAAGTTCACTGAAACTGATAAAGTTGCACCAGACGTACAGTGGGTCAGCAGAAAGCAAGGTCTGGAAGTGGAATGTTATGCTGCAGAAGTACTTCACATTCTGCCTACCGCGATAGCTGGAGAACGCATGGCAATCACAGAAGAATTTGACACTGAAAAAACAGCTTTAGTTACTAACCTTGCAGGATCAACAAATTTGTAAAGAGATCCATGTGGCGCATAGGCACTGGGATAAGAAGTAGACAAAAAATACAGCTCGCCTAAACGGAAGTGAAAAAAGAAAAGCAGTTTCAGACCCCCCTTCTACATTTCCCTCTGCTTCCTGTCTCTTCACTAGTTTTCATGGTCAGAAAAGGATGTCCCTGAAATCCCTTCGGTTGCTCTCTCAGTAGTGTCTTACTTCCAAGAAGGGCGCTTTGGTCTCACCCTGCCCTGTGCAGGCTGACTCCTGGGGACACCAACTGATCACCTGGTTGAGATCTCCTGGCTGCAGCACGGTTCCACACAGGACCAGCAGCCCTTGATCAAACACAGGGCATGAGCAGGGCCTTCAGCGATGGCCCTCCAAAAGGTTACTTGCTTGTATATAAATGTGTTCTTTGAACTTGTTTGTACCAAAGAAACATCCAGAAGCTACAAATTAGAGGGGAAAACCACACAACAAATATTTAGCTATTTCATACTGGTACAAAAAAAAAATTATCCAACAAGAGCTAAATCAGCTATCCATGCAAGACAGAAGCTTCTTATTACTGTACAGCTGCTGAGGAGAGCAACTGCTCCTGATGCGTCTCCTTCAGCACCCACTAAAACAACATCCAGACAAATCATAGATGCTTGCAAAAGAGACAAAAGTGTTGTTGCGTTTCAAATTACAACACAGCACCACATTAGTTGCTAAAGAACACCCAGCAGAAGAGGCATTTAAGATCCACTCCCTCCACACGCTGTTAGAACAGTGCAAAGTTGCACGTACTTGGTAACAAAGCCTACATCTGACAGAATATGCTAGACAAATAATTTAAGGTCTCTTCCTCGCAAGCAAAGCTCTTTTCTGCTAAATCAGAAAATATCAAAGCTCTCCAGAGCACGTTGAATTCTCCCGTAAATTTGCTCTCACTTTTTGTGGTGTACAGATCTTTGTCAGCTGGCTGCACAAATGACAACAAAAGTACGCATTCAGCCTGGTGAAAGTTGTAGTCACCATGACCATAGTAACACTATGCACTGAACCGTTTCCGCTAAGCTTCGAAATCAGTGGCTGTTTTCGTCCTCAAATACAACCTTGGTCTAGAACCCACAGTGTGAAGTGTTGTTGTGAATAAGGCTGAGAAATTTATACTAATGGAGAAGATGCTCAGATACACGGTAAGAACTCAAGCAAGGCTGAACTGTTACAAGGAAAGAACAAACTGTTATGTAGCCCTTTCATTAATAAAATAGCATAAAGTAACCACAAGATGACAGGTGAGGCCCAACACCAACAGCAGTTCCAAGTGCTTAGAGAACCTGGGGTGTCTGCAGTGCAAGTTCACGTGAGGATCTGTCTGCAGAGCTCTCCATGAAGCCAGCCTGCAGTAGTCTCACAGGGCAGGAGACATCTCTAAGCCCTACCACCACGCTGAGATTGCTACAGACCCGCCCTGCAGCGCCTGCTCTTCAGCAGCATTTGTGAGGAGCAGCAGTTTCCCACATTTGCCTTAGAACACAGAACTGACAGTACAGTTTCCAGTCAAGGTTCCACTTGAAAGATACTCCACCTGCTTCATCCTCAGCAAACGAGATGATGAATTTGCTGTAAGAACTGATCATTCCAGGGAAAGCACAAGCTTTTGTGCTACCAATGCAGATATCTTGCTTCTTCCACTTATTTGTCTTCTCATCTTCCTCTAAAGCCATAAGTCGGCTAGAAGAAAAATAAAACTGCGTTTTATATTTTGCTTATCAAGACTTGTTCCTGCCAAAAGCATGCATTACCGGAATTAAAATATCAGTTAACACCCTGATTGTTGACTAGTTTAGATTACGTCTTTCAGAAAAATAGGCCTGAGCAAAAGCAAACCCACCCTAATGGCCTAACCCAGAGGAAGTTTAGACCCTGACCAAAACGTTCCTATAACGGCTAGAGCCCTTAAACTAATATACAGACATCTGGGATTCTCATTTACTCCAGCTCAAAAGGTTTCAGGATGCTCTGATATGCTTAAGGCACAGAATGCGAGATGCAGAGAAAATGCCTCATCTCACCCGTTCATGAAATCACCAAAGATGTAGAAACCATTCAAGTTGGGTGATTCACATCCTCTGTACACGTGGCCTCCTGTGACCGACTTCCCCACGTTGCGGCCATAAGCAAATATTGGAAGAATGTCATCTGTTAAACACGGAAGCATGAAAAGCAAGAAAATTTACCTCCAGGGAGAACCAAAAAGCAGTTGCTCAGTGACACCAAAGGGCACAAAAGTGCTGAGAAGGACTGGTACAGTTCAATAAATGGCACGGTTAAACATCAAGGGGGACTCAGTAAGTTACTCCAAGACAGAACTGACCCAGGAGCTTTAAAGAGCTCTCTGCGGAGAGGTATCAACCTGCAGGAAGCGTCCCCTTACAGAGCTGTCAATGCACCGACCACTTTAACAGGTTCACAGGTGCCAGCATTTCTCCAGAAGGAGATGCAACCACACAACTGCAAGGCAGCTCAGCATCTCCATAGGTTTGCTGCAGACATATGCAGCCTACGAGCAACTTCTGTCATAAGACTTCTGAAGATACAGGTTTGTCTCTGGCAACTTTAACACTGAATTCAACCCTTTCTTGGAGTCCAGTGTCAGATCCCACAAAATTATAGTCCTGGCCTCACTTTTGCCCCCCAGATCACACATCTCATCTTTGATCCACTCTTTGTTAAAGGAAGCCAAGTGAAGTGAGTTTGTCAGTCATACCCACGTTCAGACCCAGAGCACAGCGTATGCGCAGCACTCTGCTTGCCGGGTACACCGCCCCTTCCATAGCGTTTATTTCAGCATCAGCCTGGCCGCCCTGCCTTTGCCAGAGCCATGGCTTAGAAGAAAACATGAGTTTTGTATGCAAACCCGAACCGTTGCCTTCCTGACTTCCCTGGGAGAACAGTCTGCAAAAGCCACAGACTTTGACACCAAGGTGCCCCTTCTGTGCAGTGTATGACAAGGAACTCCCCAAAGAAGCAGGGCAGCGTTTCACACCAGCACTTCAGGGCTGGATAGAAGAGACTTCTGCCCGTAAGTAAACAACCTCCATTTTAACACATAACACTGAAGGATTTAGCTGCATAGGAAAAGCGATACTATAGCATAATAAAGTAATTCTTCCTTACCCAAGGAGGAATTGCGGCAAAGCTTTGTGTCATAGCATTCAAATCCCTCCTTTGCTCTCCAGCCATAGTTTCCTCCTTTAACAATGATGTCGATTTCTTCAAACCTGTTCTGCCCGACGTCCCCACAGAATATCCTCCCTCTTCCCTTCTTTGTGGCAGGATCCCCCCTGTCAACCGCACAGCGCCACATATTCCTGACCCCATAAGCATAAACCTCAGGGCGGGCCTTGGGATCAGACACAAAAGGGTTATCAGGAGGGATGCGGTAAGGCTTGCCATCAGGGCTTCTTCCATCCACATCAATCCTCAAGACCTTCCCCAGCAAAACACTCCTAAGGAGAGCAACAGATAAAGACAGATGTACAGACCCTAGCGTGAGAGGCAAGGAAAACGTAGACAATTCCCTCCCTCTTCCCAAAGGCAAAATCATCTGTCCAAAAGAAATAAAATAACACCTGGTATGTTTTGCAACCAAGTCACAGAAGACTCTTCACCTTTCCCAGTGAATTGGGTCCCCTCAGCTTTCAAAAGGCCAAATTTTGACTCATTTTTTAAATGCTGCATTGGACTACTTGCACATGAACAAGCACTTCCCGGAAGCACCCTTACTTTACTCTTCCACATTGTCCCATTTTCATGCCCTGTGACTCAGGGGACAGGCTCAAGGTTTTTGCCTGCACTCCTACTTACTTGTTCTGAGCATTCCCAAACTTTCCAAAAGGGTCTCCAGCTTTCCCTCCATCCCCTGTGAATACATACAGATAGCCATCCACACCAAAGAGCAGCTGCCCACCATTGTGATTTGCAGCTGGTTCTTCAAGTTCCAAAAGATTCCTGAAAAACAAACAAACTCCAGATGCAGTTACTGGAAAGAACAGACCATTCAGGCAGGCCGCAGAAACAGCGCATCCCTTCTGCGGAAGGGAGCAGAACTTCCAGCTGTACGGACACTTCAGCTTTGTCAGATGCGGAGCAAGGGCCGCACTACATCCCAGCTCCTGTGAGCCCACGCTGTCGGGCTGGCTGCACGCCCCACAGCAGAGCTCTTTGCAGCATGGCACCCCTTGGTGAAGCGTGCTCCTGCTCCGTGCACGACAGCTTTAACCCGCGCCGCATTAACACCTCTCACGCCAGCTGCAGCGCTCACCCAGCACCACAGAGCAGGGGTATTGCTGCTCGGCTGAGAACACAGCTACAAGTACATGCTGTGTTCATCTGGAGGGAGGAGCTGGTGCTTTTTGAACTCTGATTGTGACAGAACAGATAGGGACAAAAAAAGTTACTCCTCGCCATGGCATACAGCAGCATCCAACACGACCTTTACCTTTCTGAGCGTGGATCAGCTCTGTTGGCATCAGAGGCCAAAACCTTCAATTCACTGATTCTGATCTTTTCCACTCGCTTCTTATCCATATATGAGTAATAGATATAAAATTTCCCATTATTCCTGTAGTTGGGGTGGAAAGCCATCCCCAAAAAGCCTCTCTCGTCCCCTATCCACGGCGTAGCCAGCACGATACTTTTGATATCCAGAAAGGGCTCCTCCAGCCGGCTGCCGTCAGGCAGGTAGACCCAGATGACCCCCACCTGCTCAGCTACGAACATGCGGTGGGTACGGTCGTTGGCATGCAGCATGAGGACGGGGTTCCTCAGGCCGTTGGCAACCTCAGTAAGGCAGAGCTGGAGGCAGCCTCTGCGGCCCTCCACCACCGAGCCCAGGTTGCGGTTGAGGGCCGTGTTCCTCAGCACATTGGGGAAGCAGTAGTCCTCGTCGTGCAGGCGAAGGAGGTTGCAGAAGCGGGTCTTGTTCGTCTCACAGCATTCTTGGGTGTGCTTGTCGCTAGTCAGCAGGCTGATAGCAGAGCGGCAGTTGACATGAAACTCGGAGCAGTAGTCAAAACAGAGTCCTGGGAGGTTTCTTAGAGGCGTCCGAGGGTTCTCAGCGTCATAGAGGTGCGCAGCATAGGGGGAGCATTCCTGGAAAGCACAAGAAACTAAATGGGCGGCAGTGCGCACACATCCAGGAGGAGGCAAGGCTACTCTCTGTGGAAGCAAAGCTGTTAAATGAGAAATTAATAAGGTTGAGAGCACAATGACTCATATTTGGAGTAGAGGAAAGTCACTCAATATATGGCTAAAAGGGATTTAGAGGTCAGCAGCAGCTTCCTTTATCAAAGCACTAATCAGCCGCACCTAAACTATTCCCAAAGGAAGGGCATTTGCAAAGGCCGTGAAATCTCCATTGCTAAAGGCTTCTAAGGAATTGACAGACGATCTTTGCTAGCAATCTATTCTTACCTTTGCTTTTAGAAATCTCCCTTTGTTTCCCCACTAGATTTTAAGCTAGGTACTTTGTAACCTGCTCCTACCAGACTGAATTTGCTCCCGCACTGCAGCAACCTTTTGCACTACAGAGAACATTAGCTTTCATACTTCAGGCTTCTCCAGGCCAGCAGTCCCAGATCTCGACATGTCCCTCAGGTCATCCAGCATCACTGCCTTCTCCAGACGTCTTTAAGATCTGATTTCATCAAGGTCATCCCTACATCTAATCAAGTGTCAGGAAAGAAAGAAAGCAGGTGCAGGTTTACCTGCAACTCCAACAGTGTGCAACTCTGCTGGCCCTTCTCAAAAGCAGCAGAGGGGAACTACAAGCAAGAAGCCATGAGGACAGACGCAGAACAGCTAAGTCAGCTGTCACTGAGCAGCTCTGAAGAGACGTGCAGGAGCAGGATGACAGAGGTCTGTAAATATCAGAAGTGACACTGAAAGGTGCATGGGGATTGCTTGTTCACCCTTTCCCCCAGAGCAAAAATGAGGGAGCACTGGATGAGGTTAACAAGAGACAGGTTAGAAAAGGAGGCAAAATGCTGCCAGAAGAAATTGTAATTGCTAGAGATGAACACTGGCTGAAAGGGAGAGCAGATGACTGCATGAAAGAGAAAAACATCGATGACAATCAAGTGCAAAGAAACCACACATGGCTTTGGAAGTGCCCCAGCTGACAATGCTTGGAGCCTGGGAGCACATCGTGTGGAAGCATCCCAGCATTTGTTCTCCTGTGATACACTCATCCAGCAGCTTTTGGCTGCTATTGGACAGGATGCCCGGCTAAATTCATCCCTGGCCTGCTGTTGTACCAGTCACGTTCTTGCATGCATGGTATCACTAAAGCCAGCTGTAGAGGCAATTTAAAACTAGTTTGAATAAATAAATCACATCTTACATGATTCGTGTAGCTACCACTGGCTCTATATGTGATCTTCAGGAAAAAAAAAAGTACTGTTTTCAAATATTGTGCATCTAGAATTCCCTTCATCCCTTCATCTATCATTAAATTTTAGCTGTGCAAAATACTGAAAATCAGGCAGTAGGCTTGAATTTGTGCCTGTATTTAAATTCCTCATCTTGCAAGAAATCTTGGCCAGAACTTCCATAAAACATTTCTATTAAAATCCCACCTATTTGTATTAGTCAGCAAAAAACTGCAGTAGTTAAAAGCTGAAGGAGGTGAATTCTGCAGACAGAGTATTTTACTGGTTTTCATGCCAGCAGCCAGAAAAAACCTGTCCAGATTTTTTATTGGGCAGATCTAGAGGAAGGTAACTACATGGACAAGTCTAAGAAGGAACAATTGCTATACTCGTATTTTTTCTGCTGCATTAAATAAATCTGCTTCAGTAAACAAAATTAAACAAAGCTGGGGCAATTGCATAAGCACCGGCATTGCTTTTATTGCAAGTAGCAGCCTTTTCAGGATATTACATGTGAGGGCTACCGACCCTCATTGTCACCTTAGTCTAGCAGGCTGTCTCCTTTGCTCACGGAAGAGCTCAAGGGCTTTTGGCCGCACTAAGAACAGATACAACTTCTACGTACCGAACTTCTCACTTTTCATTGCTGCCATTTGACCATGAAGCTACATGGAACAAGCAGGTTTCTGCTGCTTTCACATCCAGAGCCACTCTCTCCTCTTCTGAAGTCTGAAGTCCCAGACAGCAGGGGGGAGCTGAGACCACCAAGCTGCTCTTGCAGCCTGGCCCAGCCCCACACAGCCAAACCACTCTGTTTGTGCTGCGTTATGAAGCCTTCCCAGATCGAGAAGGGCACCATCAGGCCCTGACTGCCTTCTATCCCAAAACGCTGAAGCTACAGGCAAGTGCCTGTCTGTTCCCATGCTCTTACAGGAGAGCAGCTGGGCACAGGCATTCAAAGACACTGGGCTGGCACGTTTCCTCCTTACAGCTTACACCCATTTAACTCCCCCACCCCCACTTTTGCCAGTATACACTCACAGACCCCCAGACATGTTGAATTTCTGGTTACAGCAGTTTTCACAAAACGCAATGCTCACCAAGTGACCAGGAGTCAAGCAGTTTGTCCCAAACAAGCACAGCCCCCAAGCAGCTGCGGTGCTTTTCCAGCCATTCGGCTTCCCACGCCTAGACTGCCTGGCAAAGAATAGCCTGCAGCACCCAGACCCTGCAAAGCACACGAGGTGGAGGCATTCCTTGGGATCTACATAAGCCCCAAGGATTAGGTGGCCTCCCAGTAGTTATGGGTTGTCTGCCTTCATTTTGCTCAAGCATGCACAAAACAACACAATTCATCCAGCTATAGAGCAGAAGAAGCAGGATGTGCTAAGATCACATTTGACACTTCTTTGCTCTTTCATAGCAGTTTCTCTGAAAAAAAAAAAAAAAAAAAAAAAGTGTGCATTCAGCAATGAAGTGAGGCCTCAGATTTAAAACTGACTATAGAAGTATGTTGATTTGCCTGCACTTCCTACCCCATGCTAATATCATGGCTTTCAGTCAGCTTATAAAAGGTTTAATTGGCCTTTTGGTTTGTTTTTTGGTTTTACTTTTTTTTTTTTTTTTTAAGCCTCTCCTTTAGCAGCTTTCTGAGCAGAGAAACATCCTCTCAGCCAGCTGTCAAACAGCTCTCCTAGCACATGCAGCAGAGTTTGCGTCTGGGGAGTTTCCACAGCCTTGCAACTGTGGAAAGTTGCCTGAAAAAAGATTTCAGGCAGTTTTCAGAGCTTTATTTTCTGGTTTTAGGCTAAATCCTCAAGCTAAACATCTGAGTGTCAATCAGACTGTAAACCCAGCAATGCTTACAGCATGCTCAGCTAGCAAAAGTGTTCGGCTCTCACCAGATGCAAACTGAAGTAGCTCTACCAGCAAAGCCAGATTGCTTGATAGGCTGCTTGGAAACCTCCTCTCGCCAGTCCTCAAGAGAAACATACCTGGCTTAGAGTTACAGCAGGAAACCCCAGAAACACATCCCACCTGATCCTCTCCTGTGTGCACAGGACAGCACTGCCCTGTGGCCGAGGCAAGGTGCCCTCCGTGGCACGCTGCCCAGGCTCTGCAGGACCAGTGAGATTGCTGCAGCCGCCCCAAACAGCTTCCTCTGTGCAGCTCTCAGCACACTGCTCATTACCACCAGGAAACTACATCAGAAAAAAAAAAAAAAAAGTTTTCTTTTGTGCTGTCCAGTGTTCTGGCACTGAAGGAACCCCCGACCGAACGGGCTGCTTTGTTACAACACGCCACTGCTATTCCAGGCTCGCTCAGAGATGTACAGTTATGCTGGTTTTGCTCTGTGAGAGCAGCCCCTCATCATTCAGATTTATCAACCGGCACCTACACACCTTCCTTGAAATTCGTTTTGTTTGAAATAAAAGCTGAGAACATTTTGCCTGTTAATGCTTCTGAGTAATCTTTCTGCCTCAGGTTCTATACAAATTATACAAATAAAAGCACTTGCTACCACAAGTAGCTTAAAGTCCTGCTGTACACAGCAAAAATAAGCACTTGGCATAGTCCCACCTGATGAGCCACACACATCTGTCATCTTGGATTTGATGGGGCACTAAACACGCGTCAGTATTTCACGGCAGTGACTACAAATTATCGTGACATTGTCAAGCTGGTAGAATTAAGACATTTTCCATCCCCTTCTTGTGAGATCATCAGTAACAATTTGATTCAGCAAAGTGACATCACTGAAGTGAAACGGCTCCGTAGATCTTCACTGCTCCCCTAGTTCAACAGCCAAGTAATAGTGGCCAGATGACCCAGCTTCATTCCCATGGCTGTCACCAGCTTGACCAGGAACAAATTTGATGAGAAGAGCAAGGTGCAACACAAATTCCTCCCCATCACACACTGAACAACAACTGTACTCAAGAAAAATAAGAGAAGTCATAACTTGCTACTTTGAAAAGTGTATGCACCAATCTGGGGGAGGGGCTGTTGCTGCAAAACACGTTTATAACAAATGCAAAGTTATTCATGCCCCTCAGAATGAGCGACTGAAGTCTAAAGAGGCAACAGCCACATAGTCAGTATTTCTCTTCTACCTGCAACATGCGAAAATCCTCACAGCACCAGCACTGGTGGTTCTGCTAGGACCTGTACTGCACCATTTGCTGGTTTAACAACTGTGAAGGGACAAACAGAATCCTGCTGTCACTTTTCTCAGCCCTGGTGCTGAAAGGGTTTTCATCCCCCAAGCAGATGCCAGAACCCTGCCAGCATCCAAAAGAACGGTAATGTTTTGGTACACAGATTATATTTTGGGCTAAGGAAATTTTCACTAAAAGAGTTTTATATGTTCTTGGTAAGAACAAGTGTGTCTTTTGGCTGCTTGGCATTTTGGCACACGGTGAGCACTGCTGCGCGTGACTAAGAGCTGCTAAAAAGGCAGGCCAGCTCTGCCCTTTCTTTAGGCTGGGGGGACAGGGAGGGAGAGGAAGAACAGAACAGTGCCTTTGGTCTTCGGTCACTGCACAGTGCCTGTTTCTGCAAGGCAGGTGGACAGCACACAGACAGCACTGCTGGAAATGCAGCAGCTGAAGACTCAGGACTTTGCAGCAGCTGCATGAAACCACTTCCTAATAAATTGTTCTACTCTAACCACCACATCTGAAGCATCCTCAGCAGGAGCACAGTTACAACGCCTCCTTCATCTAATCCAGGCATCTGACTGCTTTACATGATCATTCTTGTACCACTTCATCCTGTAGAATTTGTAATCCAGTGCCTGGAAACTGCAAGCAGAAAGTAAGTATCAATCTACAACTCTCCTGTGTCACAGGAAAACTAGCAGCAGGATTCCCATCATCACCTGAGTTAGGCAATGCTTTCATAAATCATAATTGCTACCAAATGCCACTGTATATCGCCAGACACCACAAAGCGACGTGCCTTACACAAAGCATTTTCCAAAAGGCATGCTGAGGATTTAATACGATTACTCCTCTGCCCACTTTTCCCCTGCTCCCACAGCTCTCCTCCCAGCAGGGCAGCTAACTACAAGAGACTGTAGGAACCACACCTGACTCTAAAATAAGCCCAAAGCATAGGACAAAGACACTGATTTTCCACCCTACCTGACACAGAATATCTTTGATATATGTTCCACACAGCTTATGTCCCCGAGGATCAACATCACCCATGATCTCCCGGTATTTTGCTGCAATGCTGTTGTCTCTCTCCTGGTCGCAGCAGCCAAAGTTTTCATAGGCAGAGCAGAACTCCAAGTGGAAAGGAGGCTGGAAAGGCGGCCCATAATCCAGGCACTGAGGATGCCCCAGAAGACTGCCTACCCAGCACAACAAGGAGAGGCAAAGAAAGACATGCGGGCAAGAAAAGGAAGCTCTAGAGCTGCTGCTTCTCCTTCCAGTGCCTGGCCAAACGTTCACTTTCTTCAGTGTAGGTTTCTTGAGGTCAGATGTACAGAGATCCTGGACCTCCTTGTGGTAATGCTCATTCATTCTCTCTGCTCTATTAATTGCCAGCCACAGAGCTCAGTACTCACTCAGGTTTGCTTACATTCTCTCTCCCTTTTCCTCTCTCTGAAGTTTACTGTTTGGCTGGAGAGAAACCTTCCAGCCTGCCCCTTTGGTATTTCACACGTCACAGAGCTGAACCCTCCCCTCTGGACATGTCTCATGTCCCTAGAAGCACTTGCGAATCTAATCCCTACAGCTCAGTTAAAAAGGCTGAGCAATCATTCAACAAGGAATATGAACAACATAAAAACACACGACTCCTACATACAGAATATGATCATCTCTCCCCATTTACAAAACACAAGGAAAATAATTTCCAATTGCTATCTACCAGTTGACTTGGCTTTTAAAACTGACCAATTTTGGGTCTGGTTTCATAACAACTGAACAGGGCAATAATATAGAACCTCACTAAGGCAGCAGTTGACCACACACACAAGCCATTTCAGGATAAAATTGTTTTACAGGGGTGTACTGCTGTTTCCCAAAAAATCCAGGTGCAAATTCAGGGTTAGTAAGAGAAGATATTCAGGAAGAGTGGAGGAGAAAACACATTTACGGTACCAGAACAACCTGAAATTGACTGTGCTATTATGTGGTATCCCTGTACTTAAGCTAAGCGATTTTGGTCATTTTGATCCCAGGTGATGTTAAACTGACTTCAAGATGCATGAGACTTTTGCCCACTCCACATTTCCTCAAGCATACCAAGACCGCTTTGATCACAGCCAAGCTCCTTTATCACATAACCAACACCAAAGTGTTTTCCTCTCATGTATACATCACCATTCATAACAACAAACCCACACCCACCCAGGGCACTCGTCACCCCTGGGCTGTATGCATCACGAGGCAAGAAGAGCAGCATAGCAAGAGCTTCAGTGATGTCATGAGGAGAAGTAAGCTGTGCTTTCCCTTGCAGAAGAGTGATGCATCCCATCTGAGTCCATCCACAAAAAGGCTTCAGGGAGCACCCATCCATTAGACATTTCCACACAACAGAACTTACCAGAGAACAACGGAGAATTGTGCGTACAGGAACACTTCCACTCATCCGGAGTCCTCTCTCCACACTCCTCATCATTTACTCCCAGTTTCTGACTGCATGTGGTTCACGAAGCCAAAGCACCCAGTCCTAGATTCTCACCACAACCAGTGCAAAATGACAGCTGAGAATACCCTGTGTTTATGGGTCACCTCATGATCTTCATTGGAAAATTATTAAAAAAAAAAAGAAAACCCACAACTCTGGATAACGTATACACCTGTCTAGCATTGACAACGTGCCTATGCTGCTCTGAATGCAAGTCAAACAAAACATGGAAAGCAAGGGCAGAGCTGAAGTGAGTTGTGTTTTTGTGAAATCAGCATGTTCAGCTTGAGTACTGAAGATACCAGAGCAAGAGGTGAAATAACAGAGGGACAACGCACCAGGCGCGTGGACTAGAAGATCTGGATTCCCTTAGCAAGTTCCTTGCCTCAGCATAAATGAGAAGAGTAAAGGAAAGATGCTCTATTTGCTTCATGGAAGGGAAATAAACACCTCACAGAAGTTTTGCACACAGGATGAGGACTTAATTCAGAAGAAAACCAACTCTAGACCACAGAATTCAGAGCCAAAGCAGAATATTCCAGTCCACTAGGGTTAGCACGTTCAAAGCCTGACGCACGGGTTTGAAAACACAGTATGCATTCAATAACTTGCATTGGAAATTCCACTCAGAGCTTGAGAGCTGCAGGTCTTTCTCAAGTGCAAGCACTGCATCCAAGGAAACTGCAAGTTTCTTACAGGACATGACAGTAATGCTTGAGATGGTTCTGCGAGGACTGTGCTCGTCTTCCACGTGCTGGCTGCAGCTCTGCAGTTCCTCCCTGCTGCTAGACATGATCCCTGGCAGCGATCCTGTTTCCAGAGGTCACAGCAGAAAGCTGCAAGTGCAGCGGGTTCACAGATTTTTCAGAGATGTCAAGCTCCTCCTTGTTCTCGCATTCTCCTTACCTCCACCCAGATCTCTGCTGCTTTGTCTCACATTTTTTCCCCTCAATAAAGAGTTGGTTTCTCAGATGCAGAAAGGCATACACATTTCCCACAGGCAGCTAAGGGGACGGAAAGAAAACTAGCATCCAATTTTCTTACTGTTCTATGTTAAGTTAGAAAAGCCCATGTGCACACCCACAATAGCACAGAGATAAGGAGGAAGCATGGCACGGAGGACAAACACCCTATCAGGCTGCTCCTAGACTCATCTCAGGAGAGCTGTCATCTCCAAAGGCCCAACTTTGAAGCCCAGATGAGCACAGTGGCAGGCAGGAACCCAAACTGACGGCTCCAGGAATGGGGCATCCTCTCTGATTGCCTGCCAGGGCTGCCTCTGACCTCAGTGGGGACCCTCAGTCCTCACTGTCCAGGCATGAAACCCATCAAGATGGGTCACTGTGAGCAGCAATCTGGATCACCCATTGGACTAAGGGTCACTGCTTCCTAGAGGTGTGGGACACTTACTAGAGGCAGAGGAAGGGCATTTTGAAACTGCAGTCTAAATTAAAAGAGTCAAAACTCAGTTGAAGACCTTCAACAAAACAGATTATTACAAAACAAGGCAGTAGTGTTCTTATGGAGTCAGAACTAAACTAGCAGACAGGTCAAAACAACTTGGATAACTGTTTTTCTTAAAAAAAAAAAGACAAAAACAAGCAGTTATAGCAGTTATGGCCAGTAGCTCACAATGTTTAAAGACTCAAAGCACATCACAAGACCCAATATTAACCCAGACCAAACTCCCAGATAAACACTCAGCTATTAAAAGCACAGCTGAACTTAGCCATGTACTACTACGCCGTTAAAGACATCCTTATTTCATTCCCAGTGATGGCTCCAGCAGACCATCCACCTGAGTTCTACAGACCTGTATTTAAAGCAGAAGTAGCATTTGGAAACATTTTTGTTGTTGGTTTTAAATGAACTGGAATGCTAGCTTGTGACAACACATTACCATTTGCTTTCCAAACACAGCAGAAGTGTGTATTTCAACTCAGAGGCAGGACTGCAGAGAGGTTCCAGCAAGTCTCTTGCAGAAGTAAAGTTTTCAGTAGTTCTGTGCCTTTTCTCTCTCAAGACAACTGCAGGTTTCCTCTGTAACCACGCAACTGCAGCCACCTTTCCCTCCCTCTTACCAACCATGTGAAAACATTCCCTGAACTAGACACAACCCACAAATACAACAGGAAGGAAAACTGATTTGGGGTATGTTGAAGTGCCTCCTGTGTGTGAACAGGCTGCAGTATACCTTCAAGAGCTGTAGTTATTTTCAATGTACAATGAGAAAAACAAGGTACGGGCCTCTCAAATTGCCATATATTTCAGGAAATCAGTTATAAACAGCAAGTTAAACATTTATAGGTTGAGAAGCTTGTTTTCACACTGCATCAGACATTGTTTCTAGGTTAAGGCATTCCACCTACTATGACTGCCATGGCTAGCCCCAGATGGATTTTGAGCTACATTCCAGCAGCCACTTAAATCAACATCTATGCACTTGAACAGGAGAAGGATCCACCCTACAACACATAGCTTTCAAGCTGTATCTGAAATCAATGATGGCATTTCACACAAAAATACAGGACTAATATTAAGGAAATTCTATGGCCTCATCTGTTGATTTAATATTCATTTTATTATAAAACAAATTAAAACCAACGCATTTCTAACAGAAATATATAAAAAGTCTGCTACTGAGTTAACAGGGTCTACCTCTTTAGAGCAGATTTTAGACCAGTGCAAATACACAAGCCAGCTCCACAAAGGAAAAAAAAAAAATATATATATATATATGCAGTAAGAACCTCAAGGACACCTCCTAGTTGCAGCTGTACAGAGAAATCTGAAAGACCAGATATTGTCAGGTAGACAGGCTGTGCTTATTCACAAATTTCTTCAGTGTCCGAAACCTCTTCACCTGTGCTTTGCAGCCGTGGTGTGACACGTACTTGAAGTACTTGCAATCTAAGCAAGAGAAGAAAAAGCCATGTCAGCTGTACCACGACACAAGCAAGCAAGACGCTTCCACTTCTTACACAACATGCAAGTTCTCTAAAGGTAATCAAATAATCCAAGACATGCACATTACCAACAGAACTGCAGCACTAAATAAGCTATCCCACATTCCTGTAAATGTATGCTGCATCTTGCAGAATATTTTGTTTTCACTCTTTAGGTACATTAGAAAGTAAAATTTCAAGAGTAAAGAAACATTTACTAATCACATTGGATAAGTAAAATGGAGGCTTGCACTGACACCAGTAAGTACAGAAGCTTCGTTAGAGAAAATCAGAATTCGACTGATTTTAATTACAGATCTAGAACAAAAGTTGGGAGGCATTTGATAACATTACTGAAAGCAAAACAGGCTTGTGACACAAGAAACCGTTCTGTGAAGTCTGGAAGGTAAGTTATAGAAAAGCCCACAAAGAACAAACTATCTACATCAACCAAAAGCCCAAGCTCATCCATCAAGCTGTGCTCTCCACACCATATTCTCATTCTCAACTTTGCCACCACTGCTTGGCCAGATATTCCACTTAGTTTCAGCAACATTTCAAAGAATGCTACCCAAGAACTCATGGTCTTCACCTTCCTATAGACTGTGGCTATCTTCACTCAAGACCTCCTTCCTCCCCTTTCCTAAGGGCATTGCTTAGGCTGCCACCCAGGGAGCAAACCTCCCACAGCCCTCCCAGCGTTCATTCGGGAGCCTGCTGTGTATTTTTGAGATTGTGGTTTCAAGGCTGTAAAACAACAGAGGAAGTACTATTGTGACTGCTCAACAAGGCCAAATGAAATGGAACACAAAACCAGGAGAAGACAAAGCATGTCTCACTGAGGAATATCCAGCCATTTAAAAATGCTTTTCTCCTGTCCAGCCTCAAAGACCACAGTCCTTCCTACAAGGACAGAACTTCCAGGGAGCAGACCAGCTGCATTCCATCTCACTAGGGCTAGAACTAGATGTTATTTTTATTGCATGTAGTGCAAAAGAACATTTAGTATTACCCTTTCCCAGCAACACTCCAGCCACCAGAGCTTTTCCATACGAAAGGCTTTCATTGTCCTGCCAATTCCTTTTTGCTGAGTAGCGGCTAAAATGGAACGCTGGCCACCAGTCCTTTCTGGAGTTCCACTCCTGCTTGATCCAGTCAACATGCTTCTCAGAGCTGCAAAAAGGTAAAACAAGTTAGCGAAAAACCTAAATTGGGATGAAACGATGAACAGGACACACTGATTTTTATGAGCAGCTTGATACAAGTCTCAGGAATTGCTAACAGACACTGACCTAACACTGCAGACTCAAGTGTTAATTTCAGCAGCAATATCCTTTTCCCACTTTTTTTTTTTTTCCTGAAGTCCCTGGAAACACTAGCAAGGAAGGAGGTAAACTCCAGTAGTCTTACTGAAAGCTTGCAGTAACACAGGTCATGGTGTGAAAGGAAGCAAGCTTTTAGCTTGGATGCCAGTTTGTCAACAGTAAGAAATTGTATTAATGTCAACAAAGCAGTATGACCCTACAGCAGGGAAGTGATGTTCCCATAAAATGACCAAGATGCCCTGCATAATTCAAGATACCCTGAAGCTGTGTCTTCAAATACAAAAACACAGGTGAAGTTCAAGTATTGTACCATTTTTCCCCTAACTGTATGCAGCAACACCCCCAGCTTTAATCCGTTAACTTCTGGACCCTAACAGCAGTTCTGTATAGGTAGAGGCAGCAATAAAACAGAAAATGGGTCAAATGTAGCACAGAATTAATTCACTGAAAGAATGTGAGGCTTAAAAAAAGAAGAAAAAAAAAAACACCAAAACTAAAAACCTTCCATTTGCTGGTGAAAAAAAGCTCCAGACAGTAGAGGCCTTTTGAGCAAGGACTGCCTGGAGGTGGCTCCTTCTGGAATCAGAGTCTCCATCTGAACACGCAGGCAGGTACCACAGATCCCCTTGCATCCTGGCTTTTAAGAACACACCGTGTTCTGTGACCATTACCCAAAGCACACAACAAAGGAGAACACAACACACCATGCCCCCACTGCAGCCCCGTGATTCCCAAACTGGCTCCAAACAATGCATGTGTAACAGAGCAGAAGAAAGAACAATGTTTTTTCTCTCGGACAGACAACAGTGACAGGCAGCAAAATCCAAACATTTGCACAACTCCTTAAGCAAAAGCACAGAGCCTGGTAAAACCCTTTTCAGGTAATGACAATACTGGAAATGTGAGAGTTTCCCTCAACAATAAATTTTAATTTTTCACTGCTCCCGGTTAAAGCATGCTGCAGACAAGCAGTGCACAGAGCTCAGCACAGGCCAGCCCACTCTTCCTTTCACCAGCATGGAAGACAAAGGCTCTGAAGGGTCAGTTGTCCAGAGGTGCAGACCTGACACACAAATTTGCTTTTAGCACATAATATCAGAGATACCACACTTACACCACGATTTGTTTCACCTGTCGTGCCAAACAACTCCATGCTTTTACATTTTCCTTCCAGCCAGCATAATCCAAGGCTGCAAAAATAACTTCTAGCCCCAGCCGACGTCTTTTTCGTTTCTCTGGGAAGAGATTAGGCTGATTAATGAATTACCTGCATTAGGCTGAACTCATTAGTAAGCATCAAGTGAAATATCACTATATCACTCTCCATCCTGCTGCTTTCCCTGTTACCGAGGGTTCCCCATTCTGCCTCATCCAAGAGAGGAAGCTACAGCAGCCTTCCTGCATCTAGAGCACAGCTCATAGCAAAGACCACCCCTTTCCACTCTTAACTAGTTCTTTAACAAACAGCACTACACTAAGGCACAGAGATCCATCTCACCTCCTCCAGAAGAGGCCCCATAATGGGAGCAGTAAGTCTGGCATTCAGAGTAGCGTACCTCAAGAAAATTGTGATTTTTGAGATCCTGTCCGTGCATTACAACCTCTTGCTTTGATCAGCCTTTAAACTTAGAACTGTGTTTGTTCACAGCAGCTTGTAAACACCTGCTGAGTCACCTGTGCTAAAGGTTCCTGTGATCAGAAAGTCAGGTTTGGGGTTTTTCTTTTATTTAATAAACACAACTACTTTCATAAGGACACGGAAGGCCGCAGAACAATTTCATAATATCATTCTAGATCAACATAAAGGAAAGAGCAAATATATTTATTTAAAGACTTACTTGATTTTTGAAGCATAGTATTAAAATCTATCATTAGTTCATGAGAGGGAACAATATCATGCAAGATCTGAAAACAAAATAAAACACGCATTACTTCAGTGAAAAAGTTTCTGAACACTTCTACCAAATCACGAGAAGCACCGGCTTCAGAGTTCTTTGGTATCTTAGAATTAAGCACATCTGTGATACCACCCTGTGACACAATGGATACACAATACCTTGATGGCTGCTGGAAAACACTGCATGCGACAACAAACACAACATTTCTAGGAACAGCCTGTATCCACTGTCCCCTTCTTAGTTGTGGGGTGTTTTTGTTTTTTTCTTTTTTAAAAAAAAAAAAACAATGCTAAAAAATGTATGAAGATGGAGTTTTATACATACAGACTGCAGTTCCGAAGTCTAAACTTCATGAAGCTGTTTTAAAGTAGCTGCCCAAAACAAAAGCATTGTAGTGCCATCAAGTGGCAAAAGAGATTGGAAAACATTGTTGGAAAGAAGCTACCAAGATCAACGAGCAAAAACAGAAGTGGGAATCTAAAATCAATTGCACAAAAGCTTACTGAAGCAAGGCCTTATCTACCAGCCAGCAGAAGCAAACTTTTACTGCAGCTTAAGTGCCTGGCTTATTGAAAACAGGGGAACTAATTGCTAGACAGGGTCCATGTGAAAAAAAGCATCTAATCGCTTTGTCAATATTGTAAAGACCAAACTGCAGCAGATCAATGCATGTTACCTACATGTACTTCCTGAGCCGTGAAAACACACTCTGAGCTTGTTTACCAGCCTAAGTCACAATGCATCAGTTACACAGCTAGAACAAAGACCTGAGTGCAAAGACAGCAAGGGATGCTGTTTGCTCCACCCATTAGCATCCCCCAACTTCCCTCTCACCCTCTGCTGCCCACAAGGGATACAATGAGGTAAACACTGTCACAGGAGACAACTGAACTGAACTGTCAGACCACCACGCAAGATGAATGACCACAGCCTGCACTCGCTCCGTCAGACGTACCTTGAGCGCAGATACAAGGGACTTCTTGGACGCACCGTGTCTCTTCAGGAACTGGTAGAGGTAAACGTGAGCATTGGGATTGGCAGGAAACTTGGAGTTGTAGGCATATTCGCTCAACACTTCCTGAGCTTCGTGGTGGTCTCCATAGAACTCCAACAACTACAAGCAGTTAAGACTGTCATTAGTTTACAGCTCAGCCTAGGCTGCCACGCAGCTATCCACCAGCACAGCCAGTAGCTAGGAGCAGTGTAGCACATCAGACAGCAGGAACACCAGCACGTTTTTACTAGTTATTCTTATCACAGGTAGCTAAAAGTTTACACACAGAAGCAGCTGTCACATTAACACTTCTTTGATTGTTAAAGATATACCATCACTGCTTACTGGAAAAACACATTGAAGCAACCTGCCATGTCTCTGAGGAGAACTCAGAACTCAACAGCTGTCAGCACGTAAAATTCCACAAGAAATGCTCAAAGAATTCAGAGCTTATCTGCATTTACAAGAAGTAAATCTTTTCAAGAGTGATTTTAAGATCAACTTATTTCTTAGTTACAGCTTCTAAGTAGATATTTAAAAAGCAACAGAAGGACTGCATGTTTAGTGTCCAAGATTTAGCATAGCCAGAAAAACATCACCCTGCCAAAAAGAGAACTTGCTTTCAGGAATTTAAACAAAGCAGCTGTGCTCCAATTTCTCTGCTAGCACCACGAAAACAGAATGTGCAAGCTGGTTGTCTTTCTTTTTCTTGGCAATTCACGGATAAAGCCCTTTTTGTGCTCTGTGCAGGCTCAGCAGTCCTACCAGGAGCAAACATGCCTAAATCAAAGCCAGTGAGATACCATGTACTGCATGTGCTGTTCTTAAGATACTTCACTGTCACCCACACACATGTAACTGAACTGCAGGCTGGCATCTTAGTGAAAATTAGATAAACACAAAAGGAAGAGATCTGTAAAGCAATGCTCTTACATCCACATAGGATTTCACGAAGAGATCCCAGACTCCAGGTATTTTAATGATCTCCTTTAAGTTCACCGCTGCCTTCCGAAAGCAGCTGTGCATTTCCTGCTCAACAGACAAGTCTTCAAATCCGTCCTTCTCTACGGAAACATGAAAGAATGCCACAGCGTCAGCTTTGCTAATCAAGAGAGATCCTGAAGACATGATCATCTTGTAGGTGCACCACATTTTGCCAAGCAAGGGCTCCAGTCAAAGAAAAAAGGCCTCAGCCCTACCAGTACCGGAGCAAGAAATTGTCACTGCCCTGCGCCCCAGCTCATAACCAGCTCAGGATGGTTCCAAGTTCCAAGATGCTTCCAGCACAAAGCACCTGCGCCAAATACTTAATTTCCAGAAAACAAGCAGAGATCCAGCCACACAGCCAGCAGGTGTATGCAGAAGTAGATGCCACATCCAAGTAGCAACCTATGCATTTTACTTTCAGAAAAAGGGAAAACCCAAGCAAGTTTTGGGGGCTTTTGTTAGCACTCAAAATTCTAGCGGCACATGTACTTACACATGTAAAAAGAAGTCACTGCTATAGATGAAGCCATTCCTTTGGTGATTGTTTCAGGCGATGCCGGCTGGATATAAGGATTGTGGTTTGGGGTAAGAACACTGCTTGTTTCAGAATAGCACTTCAATGCACTAGGACAGCGCATGTAAGCATTCTGTTTTGGCACCACCACCGCTGCTGATACAGAACCCACATATCACCTACACCCTACTTTTTTAAGGCTGCTGCTTCCTTTTGGTGCCTTCACACTCAGGTGCAGGCAGAGAGCAGCCTGCATGGAAATACTGCCACTGCAAAAACGAGCTGAAGTTCACAGCTTGATATGAAAGCAGTACTAGGACTTACCGTACTCTAACAGGATGTCCTTCTGCTTGGACCAGCTGTAGTAGTCCAGCAGACCCCTGTAAGCCTGGATCAGTTTCATTTCTTTATCCTGAACAACTGTTTGCTCTCCAAACCTCCAGCTTTCGGCCAGGGACAGGTTTTGGTAGGCTTCATCTATTAGTCCATTACAAAGGAGGTGGAAGGCGTGCTCCAAACAAACCTGCAATTCAAACAGCAGATGCTACAGCATTCCACATCATCAGCAGTACAGCAAAGGTCTACACAGAAGTGCAGGGAACTAAGAGAGACTCATTACTGACATCCACATAAATATTGCAAACAGAAAATATTGTAATTAGAAGCAGGTTTTACACATTGTCTTATTCAAACAGCATCTTTACAGGGAACTTTGGAGAAAAAAAAAAGAAAGAACAGGAGAATACAAGTGTCATTAGGGGACAGGGAGATGTGCCAAGAACCCTTTTTTTTTTTGTTTGAAGATGCTGGAGGAAGGTTATTAACCAAAAGCACATCTGACACACAAAGATATATCCCTGAGAAGGAAAAGGGGCTAAGCTCTTGAAACCTGTGTGGCAGAAAGGCAGTACTGATCAAGGCAGCAGAAAGCAGCTGTCTCAGAAACGTGTTTGTCATTAGCCAGTGCTGTACCCACTGCAGAAGATCTAGAGATGACCTGAGGAAATCCAGTTGGGTTATGCTTGGAGACTTTTTTGATTTTGCCAAGCACCTGACAGAGGGATGTCCTACTACCCTGTCATGTTGGTTAGGCACCCGTAAGAGTCTGAGCCTTCAGTCAGCTGTAGTGAACTCCTGTATGGAACTTGTGTTGGAGGCCTTGAGCAAATACAACAGAGTGAAAGACAGAAGCATCATCACAAATGAGAAACAGTCCAGGAAACCAAAACAAACCAAGTTTGAACAAGCCAGAGGAAAAGAACAGATGGGCGAACAGGGGCCTGCAGACCAAGCCCATGTTGTTTACAGGTTAGCTACTTGAAAACTGAGCAGATATTGATGGCAAAAATTACCTACAACCGTTTGATTGGGAGCACGGGAGACAAATTTAGGACTGGAAACAAGACTTGGCAGGTGTTAACATGTAACTAGACGTTAATGGTGCATGCATGAGTTTAACGGTTTTACATTAAGAGTAATTAAAGAATCTAGGCACTACTGAAGACTGACAACATATACTTGTGATCAAATACATCGACCATGCGAGATGTGGTAAGGCACAGAACAGTCCCTGAAATACCTTGCGGTCGGTTACTCAGATGTACCACCTTTTTTGACGCTATGGTCAGTAACATTTCAAGAGAGAGCTTTCAGCAACAATAATGCTCAAGTAAGGGTTTGGGTAAACGTGTGGAAAAATCATCAAGGCCGCATGAAGTACACCCACCTTCAAATACCTTTTTACTCCTAAAGTTTTCATCTGTTCTGTGAAAGAGTTGAAGCCCCTTATGTTGCTGTGGGAATGATTGCACAAAATTTCTGTTCCTATTCTCCAAATCATCTATTGATGGAGAAAGAAAAAAAGATTCATAAATAACCCTAGTACAAAACTGGGAGCAGCCACCACATATACAGTCTTATCAAACCTATAACTACTGTAACACGAATAAAATGTGCATTGCATTGCAAATAAAACATGAGTACTAAGTGTTGGCTACCGCTATAGTTGCCTACATATCAATCTCAGGTTGTCAGTTTTTTACCCGGCATTCCCAGAGTGCTTCACAACTGCTTGTCTTGAATACAGCACTTCAGCAAAGCTGATGAAAACTGCATGTCAGGTTTCCCCTCCTCTCACTAAAAAGAGTATATCGAAAGTTAATGAAAACTTCTGTTTTCTCTTGACATGTTCCCCCTGAGATGTAAGGTATGCAGTTCTTCAGACTTGGCAATAATAATTATTTCCAATTCAATGTAGCTTTCCTATCTACACACGTGTTTTCCAGGCCTGCATGCAGAACACAACCAAATCAAATCAGTTTATTTAGCAACTCTGTTTGATCTCCTTCCTCCCGCTTCTACCTCAGCGCCTGGTCAGGAGTTCTGAAATTACTGGAACAGCTAGCAAAGACCTCAGTGAGCCACTAACTCTCACACACATTCTGACTGATGGCATGCCAGTTGCAAACATATCCACTGCTTTTCCATTTCAGAAGAACACTTGAAGATGACTTTTCAGAGATACGCTACTGATGGAATCAACTTATACTAAGCCAAGTTTCCATCTATTGTACCACAAACCTACGTAAATAAGTACATAAACAAAATCAAACAAAGAACATGCCAGTTCGCAAGCCTAGAGAACTCTTCAGGAGCACTGTCAGAAAATATACATGTATGAGAGAGCACTGTAGATTCACAGCACCCCTGAGAGGGAGATCTCAGCAAAATTTAAGCTTCAGCAAGTTTTTTCTTTTTAAACTCACAGCACAAAGGCACACTTGTGCAGAGGCAGCCTGAGAGACTTCTATGAATAACTAGACAGCATGCTGCCTTGAGCATTGCCAATGAGCTCTGGCATACCTTCTGCAGCCTGCCACCCAACAGTTTTTACACAGCCACCTGAATAGTTGCTTTGCTGGTTTTGGTAATTTCAATGCCTCTATTTTTTATTTTCCAGAATAACTAATTTCTGAATATTTCCTAACTTCTCAGCTCTTAACACTTGTTTTTTCTTTTAATTAACCTAATGATTAGTTAGCAAAGAAAATGATGGTCCTGAAGTACTAGAGATGCTTCTTCCAAGTATTTTTCCGCCTGCAGAAGAGCTCTGATAAGGGATATGGGCTTACCTCTGAGGGACCCATGTATTCTGTAGAAAAGTCCTTCTCTAGTGATTCAATGTAGAAGGCCAGAAACTCAGCAGCTCTTTTCCATTGCTTTTGTAGCATGGCATCCTGAATATAACCTAAACACAATTCCTTGCTCTTCCAGAAGTTTAAGCTGTGTTCATTGGAAGACGCTAAACAAACCAAAAGAAAAACAAACAAACAAAATCAACAAAACCCACTAATCAGAGTCTTTGTTCAGATAACAAGGTGCCTGCTGTTTTGTGCATCTCTCTTGCATGATCTCTCAGGCACTACAGAAAGTGATCTCCAGCTACATGGCTTTGAAGTTAAACACACCTGTTTTCTGCAGGACTGAAAGAGGCTAGAAATATGAAACCACATCTTCCACAAGCAGCACACAGCTGACGACATTTGAATCACCAAAGAGCCAACATTACCTGCCACTGCCCCACCAGAATTAGAAGGCCACAGCGCTTTGGTAACTTCACAGTATGTTTTGTTCTGTTTTGTGGACCCCTCTCTTCCCTAATTAATCGTCAGCTGAGCTTATGACTCCACTGTACTGAAGATCATAGAACCATTAAGGTTGAAAAAGACCTCTAAGATCACCTGGTCCAACTGTCAGCCCACCACCACCATGCCCACTAAACCATGTCCCCAGGTTCCACATCTACACATCTCTCAAACAACTCCAGGGACAGAGACTCCACCACCTCCCTGCGCAACCTGTTCCAACGCCTGACCGCTCTCTCACCGTTTCTCCTAACATCCAGCCCCACGATGCTCTTGTTATTAATGGCCTCACCAACCTTACCTTCACTAGCAGTGGAAATGCAGGGCACACCACAACGCTTCCTGCCACCCACTGAGAAGCACCAGAGGGCTGGCAACATCAAGGGCTTCAGCCCCTAAGGCACCTAGCCCCGGGGTTACCGGGACCACGGCTGGAACCAGGAGTGCCACGGGCCGGTCCCCCGACTTCGCCAGCCACCCTGGGGCACCCCACCCCGGGGTTGCTCTGCTCGGAGGGGAGCCGGGAGCAGCCCAGCGGCCACCGCAGCCCCCAGGAGCCTCCCGCTCTCCTCGGCGAG
>VXAV01000165.1:18737-30974 GCA_013399715.1 Alectura lathami | reverse complement strand
TGCGCGCCCGGTCACCCGCGGCCCCCGGGCGGAGCGGAGCGGAGCGGAGCGGAGGGGCCGCTGTTGCGGGAATGCGTGGAAACGTCGCGTGTTCTGGGAACGCGTTCGGGTGCTGCCCAGCCCTCGTGGTGCCCGGCGGCTCGGCGTGGAAGCGTGGGAGAATTCCGTGAAATGGGGAGGCGGGGGAGACGCCGCGTACCTTTCCGAGCCCCTGGTCGCTGGGACGTACCGAGTTAATCCTTCCGACCCTGTTCTCCGATCCCACCAGCTCCTTTTTCTTTTTCTTTTTCTTTTTTTTTTTTTCCACCTCCTTGTACTAGATGCACTCTCCGGGTATTTTTATATGCTTTGGATAAAGCGAGGGCTGATTCACTAGGAAACAGGTTTCAGCCCTTCTTGTTTAATATTAATAATCAGCTCTGTAGTGCGCTTCTCAAGCGCTTAATCAGACACTCGATCTGTGAGTTTACATTTTTTTTTAATCTCCTATCTGACACTTCTAGTTACATCCTCACCTCTTGACCTGAAATATTCGCTGCTGCAAGTGCAGGGAGATGTTGTTTTCTGCCACTTAGCAAAAACCCTTGTCATAAAACTTTTATGTTTTATTATTGTTATTTTTCTGAGTAACACTCTGCTTTTTGTTTTCTCTGTGCAGAGTTAATGTGCCGAGGGAAAGCAATGAAGGATTTTAAAGGTCCAGACTGTCGCTTTGTAAATTTTAAGAAAGGAGAAACAGTGTACGTATATTACAAACTAATAGGAAAATCAACTGAGCTTTGGGCTGGAAGTGTAAGTACTGCAAAGCATTTGTTCTCCTTGCTCTTCTTGGCACTTTGATAATCTGTTGTGTTTGTTCGTTTGTTTTGCTTTGTGCAAGAAAACTTAGGGTTTTTAACCTAGGAATGTAGCAGGATGAATGCCGTTTTGTACTGAGACCAAGGTGAAATGGGATGCAGTTGCATCAGACTCGAGATGTTAAGACCTGTGGAAAAACAGCCATGCTAATGTGGGGTTAAAAATTGTTTCTTTTAGAAAGTTTCATTTGTGTTGAAACCCCACATTGCAACACTGTAACTGGTGGTCCTAAGCTACCTAGGAGCTGAACTTCCCATCCCATCTAGGGAGAGTCAAACCTGCACTTGTCTTTACCCATGACCTGGTCTCATCCTGTCCTCTGTGATCTTGATGACGATTGTTCCATATGCCGGTTTTAATTACGTTTCTCTCCCTAATATTCAGCTGCTGTCTTGCCCTTTTTATCTAAGCTGCATGCAGAATTGGAGGGGAAAAAGTAATAAAACTAAAAAGAAACAGGGTAAATTGGATTTTGAAAGGTCTGTCTCTGTCTTCCAGCATTAGTAACTCGCTGTAGCAGCTTGCAGAATAGTGGCCCTGTCTCAGTCGGCATTTCCTTTGGGCAATCTGGGTGGTGGTAGTGGGAAAGGAGCTTCCCTATAGCAAGCCCTTCTCTAGATGTGAACTTGGGGTTATATTTAAAAAAAAAAAAAAAACAAAAAAAAACCAGCACTACCAGAAAAAACCCCGGCTCTTCTCAACTTTCATGATACGCACCATATTTGCCTGGCAGAAGCAGAACTGAGATACCCTAGGGGACAAACTGCCTTTGTGGTCTTCCACTGAAAATTCTGGAGGTTGTTTAGTTCACCTCCCTGTTGCCCTCTCCCCTCCCTCCCCCCACACCTTCTTTGTGTGTCTGAAGTGTCTTTATTTCAGCCTCATTTCTTACTCTGCTCTGCTGCCGAAGGAAGGCAGTCGCCTGTGGCAGCGGTCTAGGCTGGTGGAAGCCACACCTGGGTGTTCCCTGTGGAGCGGGTGGTTACTGAGAAGCAGGATGTATCGCTTTCCCTAACCTGCTCAGGCTGGGTGTGGGCAGCCAAGCTCTCAGCAGGAGCTGAATCCAATTAGAACGATACAGAAGGGAAGAAAAAACTGCAGCACGTGGTTAAAGAAGAATTTATAATTGTATCGTGCTGGGAATTCACTTCTGACATGTACTGTACCGTAAATAATCTGGTTAATTAGATGGTACAGGTTTCTAGGGCTGCCAGCTCTTGAGATGAGGAGTAGTACCATGGGGCCAATCTTGCATCTTTTAGTGACAAGGGGTAGGGCAGGCAGTGAGATCAAACAGCAGGTTTGAGGTAATTGCTGCGTTCATATGCGGTGCAACCGTGTTCACCCGTAGGAAGCTCAGGCAACAGTGAGGTGTGTCTCCACGTTAAAAGGATTTTTGCTTTGAGTGTAACAAGTAAAAGCTGTGGATGGTAGGTCTAAAAGGGTGAAACTCCAAGTTGTTCGCTGTCATTTTTTAATAGTGTTACATGGTTTTCTGTGTTCCTTATAATGATCACAGGCTAATTCCTTTCGGTCTTTTTTTCTCATTTCCCTGGTTTCACTGACGACTTCTGCACAAATGGTAACAGTGCAGCTAGTCTGCAAATGCTGCAGGGGGGTCAGAGGTTCCTACCCGGGCATGTTCAGTAGGGGCATGGCACTCCTGGCTGTGCCACTGACCCTGCAGTCATGCACTTGCAGGTAGTGCTGTGCTCTCTCTCGTGCACTGTGACTTCCTATGCCAGATTCAGGTGGGCAGTGTGGTTTCTGCTGACCAGCTATGCCTGCTGTGTGCGGCCTTGGAGCCAGGGGGAGGCTGTCGCTAGCTAATTAAAACCAGGCTACCTGGTGGGCTCTGCGCTGGAGCAAACTCCAGTGGGGTCATGTTGCCTTCTGCCACAGCCTGTTAGGCATCTCATCATGTGACTTGGTGTCACTTCATCCCATGTGTTTACCCTGCCGACTTCTTCCATCCCCTGAAGTTTTGGGGGAACTTATTTATTAGGGCCTAAAAGAAACCATGAACTCAGGGGCCAGCTCTCGCTTTCTGACCTTCAGGTTGGGGTCATCGTTAGGAGTATGTGTGTTTGAGAAGTTTGGACTACTGCAATCTGGGGTTTATTTCAAGCAAGTGATGAATATAGGCTGTAATCCTGAACTAATTTTGAGGAACCATGAAAATTACAGGTTTTTTCTGACCTGAAGGGAGATGAACTGTTAAGGAACGATTTGCTAAGGCTGAAAAATCTATAGCAGCTGGGTTTGGGCTTTGTTTGCCTTTGCTTGTAACATTCACTCCACCCTTTTAAAGCTATTGTTGATTTTTGCCGTGTGCTGGCAAACATACTGTATTACAAGAAAATAAAGCCTTTAATTTATGATCCCAGTCTTGTATACTTTTTTGCTTGCAGAATCTCCACTGAGCTCAGTATTTTGCATGTGAGGAATTTCTGGAACTCAACTATAATATGTGTTCTGCACGTGACACAGCAGGCAGCTTTTGGCATGAATATAGCAAAGTCAAATGCTAGGGCAGTATTCTATGAACATGATTTAATAGTGATTGTGAATTTCATGAATACCTCAGTTCTGAGGAAATAATTGAGTTTTTCTCAAAACTGAAAGGTGGAGCATATCTATTACTGTCATTGTCCAACGCACCACGTCCGCCTCTATAACCAACCTCTTCCTTAGTGTCCACCTCCCACTGTTTACAATGTCGTGTTTTGCAATGTAGATTTTTCTCCTATGCAGCTCACCTGCACTCTGCCCTCATCTATAGCAGGGTCCAGAGCTCCGAAACTATGCTGGTCACTCAAGTTAAATTGGATCCTTTTTAACAAAACATTTCAGCACAGACCCTTGAAATTCTTTCCGCAGTAGGATGTTATTTCACCTTATGGCAAAGGGCTTCAGTTTTTTTGCTTTGATTTAAGATTCGCAAGAAATGGACTTGACTGCAGATCACTCTCCCCCCTAATCTTGTACATAGGGTAGCAGAATGGAAGACAGGTGGTGTAAATTTATATTTCAGATAAGACAGGAAGACAGAGTATGTCTGGAGGACCCAGAGGATCAGGGAATTTGTTCCCATCGTCTGTGTTTTAACAGTGCCAGCATTCAGAAAGGGCCGGCCAAACTGACTCCCTTCTTTGACCAGTGTTTTGGCAGTTTTAGGCACTTGTGATGTCTGTGCTTTAGGGCTTGAAGACTAAAAACTGTTGACCACCCTGTTTCCCCAACCGGCTGTTCCCTCACGGAAGTAGGTGGTGGGAGGGGCTGGCTTCTTGGTCAGCAGCATCTGGTGAAGCGGCCCCAGCTGGCTGTTGCGTGTGGGCATGGGTGGGGACTGGTGCTGTACACACTGCTGCGTGAATTTGTCCCCCCAGGGCGTTTTAGCTGGGAAAGGAGTGAAACCGTCTTTTAAGTGGTCTGAAGGGTGCATCTTTTTCTGCCTTCCATTGGCATTCATAATGCCTTTTCTCTATCACATCTGTGTAGAATTAAGAACTTTTCCTCTGTTTGCACAATGGAGCATTATTTTCCCTTACAAGACAGGCCTTGTAGGGAGAGGAGCAGATAGGATTTTGGGCCTGCAGATCCTGTATGGCTCATAAACCACATGAGTTGCAAACTGGGTCACTGCAGAGGACTTGCGTGGTCAGCAGCTGGGATTGCACTGAGTTTCAAATTGTGATGCCAGTTGTAAAGGCAGTCATGGAGATTAGTCTCTAAGGAGGCTACTTTGAAGCCTGGGCTTTTGTTTTCAAGAAAGGTCATAAGAAACTGAAGTACAAATTTGTGGAGAGAGGTGTGACGATTTAGAATAAAACTGGTATGCAGCACGAGGACAAAAGCCTGCATCTTTTCCGTGAGAGCATAATTAGTTGGCTCTCCAGTGTGTTCACAAAATAAGTGTGTGTATTTGAGGTTGTAATATATCTTTTTTTCCACCTTGTCTGCCTTCAGAGGTCTCTACTGTGGATGGTAGGTTTTGAATGGGGAATAGTTACCTAAGGAAATCCCACAGTGTAACAGTACTCACTTTGCTTGCATAGTTTTAAAAAAATGTTAGTAAGTATTATTTACTGGATATGATTTTTTTTCTTCTTTATACCATTGTAAATCCAGAGAATTTCAGCCCAGTCTAACCTATTTCAGTAATATCAGTGTAGAAATACGTGTCTATATATTTCTAATTGGTTTAAGTTTCCCTTTTTTCTTTTCTTTTTTCTTTTTTTCTTTTTAATTTGATCATTCACAGAGTGCTCTTCCCAAAGAAGCTCTTCAAGAAAATTGATGATTGTCTTCCTCCTGCTGTAACAAAAAGATCAGGAAATGACCAACGCTTTTCTTTCTTCCAGATATTTTGTTTCTCTGGGAGCCCTGTACCTTTCTGGGTGTGTCCAGCAGGCTCCAATTGCCCAAATTATCTAATCTGTGTGGCGATAGCATGCTGTTAATGTTGGCTTCTTGACAGCTGTTGCCAGAACTCTCAAGTGAGCGGTACTGTAGGGCTCTTATCCAGGTAGTGATAAGGGAGTTCCATCTCTTGCAGTGTTTGCCTTGGTGTAGCGTGTTGCCTCTCTTTAAAACAGCCATTGGTGGCTACTTGTTGCTCATACTGGTCAGTGCAGATCAGCGATGAAATTGCAGAGGGGTTTCCATACAGGTTTTAAAATAGATGACTGTGTTGTGTTACCTCAGGGACAATTCTGAGCTTCCCTAAAATACACTTTTTGCTTTGACCTACCAAAGGAATATATTTATAGGGGTGTAATACTGACTAATAGGATTTATATTCATTCACAAAGATCTTCTTCTGCTTACTACTGGAGAAAATGATTGAGGCAAACATGGCACTAATGAGAGCATGCAGTAGCACTTTAAGCACGTGTGAGCCAGACTGCCTGAGCTTCTCTCCAACTGCTAATAATTTATGTCAGCCTTTAAAACACAAATCATAAAAGGTATCAACTTCACCGAAGTATTGTGAAATGTTAGTATAAAATCTTATGAAAACTCTTGTATAAACAAGGTGTTGCTAATCTTTTTCTTCTGTTCACTGTGTTAAGCTTTATCTAGAAATACTTGAGAATGAGTTTGAAATGTTTGTTACTCGTGTCTGTAGTAGGATTTTAACACAGTCGCATGCTTTCAGAAGCTTCTTTACTGCTTTTTGTTGCTTCCTTTTGTTTTCTGTCAGATTGGAAGTGATTTTGGATATTTTCCAAAGGATTTACTTGACATAAACCATAATTATACCAATGAGGAGCTAGAGTTACCAACAGATGTAAGTTCTACTTTTTATTTTTTTTTTTAATTGAGCTTTTTACAGTTTCCTACGTCAGCATTTAATAAAATGAAGGAGAAGGAGAATGGGAGTGTCCGTAATCCTCAGTTACCTTTTTTGATAAGCAGCTAGCTGTGTATGTGCACATAGGTGTTGGGAGGTAAAACGTTTGTGCAGATATGTATGTGGATGGATGTGTAATCATCAGCCCAAATTGTAGGCATGAATGTTTATTTTCTTGAAGAATAATGAATGATTTTTGTTCTAACAAAATAATGTTTGGATTGAGCTCTAGAAGTGCTGCTAGCTGGCTGGCACATAAGTTCTTTGGTATCTGTTCAGAATTGTTTCTTTTCCCAACTTTAGGAGTTTAAAGTGCCATCCGAAACAAACAAAACCCGCTACAGTATTAGGCTTTTAGAATGGATCCTTCAATGCTTACACAAATGGCTCTCATGCAGTAATAGATAGTAGCTCCAGAACTGTGGTGCAGCTTCAGACCCTTAATGAAATTGTATTCGCTGGCTCGTGCTACAGTTTAATTTATTGTTCAGACACTGTAACAGGCAGCTCCTGCTTGGAGGAGTTGGTTATTTAAGGAGAAACCAGCTAACGAAGCCTGGGACAGTGACATTTGTTTTCTTCTCAGTAGCATTCAGCAGTGGAATTGTTCTTAATTCAGGATGTATGTGATGATTAAATTCATTTTGCTCCTTACTTAGAAGGTCTTTGAAGGGGCTAAGTCAGGAACTTTTTATTTAGAGTTTTGTGAGTCCTTGGGCAAAATTTCTACTGATTTGAAAGAGAATTTTGGTTAAGAATTCTGCATGATTAGTAACATTTACAGTACTGCTGTCAATCAAGTGAATTGGGTCTCACCGTTGTAAAAATAAAATAAATTATGTCTACATATTATTTTTCATTTCAGGAAACAGACTTTGTTTGCTTTCAGGATGGAAGGGATGATTTTGATAATTATAATGTGGATGAGCTTTTGAAGTCATCGGAAGAGATGATAGCAAATGAAGGGGACACTGAGTCAAGTGATCCAGGGACACAACCAGCTGAAGGAATTGAAAAGGATGAGGAGGAGGAAAAGGCTGATACAGTAGAGTCCCATGATGCTTTGGAGATGGACAATCTTGAACTAAGCTCAGAGGAAGACATGGAAGCCCTTGCCGCGACAGAGGAAGCAGACAGTTCTCTTACAGAAGGAACTGAAAATACCGGGGTAAACCCTAGTGTCAGTAGTCACGAGGAAATCTCTCAGGGAGAACAAATTGCACATGAGCACTTGCAAGGAACATTAAATGAGAAACTAAAAGGGCTAGAAAGTGAAAATACCAAAAACACTAGTATTCCTCAGGGTGAAACCAGTCAACTTGACGAGGAGAGTGAAGAAGTTGATGCCTATACACTTCTAAACAGAGAGCTCTCTGTGAACTTGAAAACAAAATTTGGCTCAACTGCCGATGCTGTTGTGTCAGATGATGAAATGACTCGCCTTGTTACGTCGCTGGAAGATGATCTTAGTGAAGATTTGAGCATTAATGTTCATGATGCAGAGGAGGAGTCAGACTTTGCAGATCAGTCTGAAGAAACTCCTTTGCTGTCTTTCGTGGCAAAAGAAGAAAGTACATCCCTAGTGGATTCAGAAGCTGATGAAAACAGTAGCTTTGAGTCAAAAAATCATGAACTAGATGAAGATGCAAAGGGTGCTACAGAGCTAACTAACCAAAGAGACAATGAGGAAGAGCATGATTCGGATGCATCAATTACGAAGGATGCCTTCAGTAAGAGCAAGAAGTCAGGTGGTCCTATAAATATGGACATGTCTGAATCTGAACAAACAAAGGAGAAACAGGATGAGGTGATGCCAATTAGTAAGAGAGAAGCACCAACAACTCAGCTCGAGGATCTCTCCAAAGAGCTCATTAGAAAGGAACCTGTAGGTGCAGGTGATCCAGGTTCAAAAGAAGAAACAAACAAAACTGAACAGTTAAAAGAGCAACTTGTAACTGATGAAACAGTGCCACACAGTAAAGAGCTGCAGCGTAGAACTGTGCCTGATCCTCGTGTTATGCCTAGTCCAGGAGATGGCCTGAAGTCCAAATCATTTGTTGAAAGCAAGCAAGATGCTTTAAGTCCACCTAGTGATATAAGGAAAAGTCCAGGAGAAGTGTCACTTGCTGAAATAGAGAAAGAAGAGGAACAGTTTGAGGATGACACCTTGAAAGAGATCTCAAAAAGTAATATAAAGCACAAAAAGATATGGGAGAAAATGAAGGAGAAAGGAAAAGCTGAGTACGAGCCTTCTGTTGATGTCCCAGCCAACCCAGTGGAAGAGGTACAAAATGGATCTCAGAGTGATGCAAGAGATACAGGCCTTCTTAAAGACAAACTGGAGCATGGAAAGCCTGCTGTGGAGAAAGAATTTCTCAGACACAAAGAAGATTTGAAACAAACAGGAGAGGCTGATCATGAAAACCAAAGCCCCACCTCTGTTAAAGAAGAACCTGAAATAAAAAGGGGAAACATGAAAGAAACCCCTGCAGATGAGGGAGATCCAAGCCTCAGAGGAGCTGCTGAGCTACCTGGGCCATGGGAAAATGAGACTGAGTATTCAGAGGCAGATGTGAAAGAAGAGCTTTCAAGAAATCTTGGCAAGATGACAATAGTTGAAGAAAGTATTGAGAAAAGTTCCCCTGAAGAAAAATCAAAAAGTACTACACAGAATACTAATGCAGAGAATTTTACTCAGCAAGGAGCTGCTCATACTGAGAATGAAGACTCAGACAGAAATCTTGGCACAAATTCAGCTACAGAAAAAACACTAAGAGCAGAACTGCAGTCTGAAGAGCCAGATACTGAAGAAGACCCTGACTTGAAACAAATGGAAGAACTACTGGAAGATGAGAACGCTGCAAGTGCAAAGCTCTCGCAAGAAAGGGTTGCAAATGTACAGGGTAATACACAGAAGGTCAAAAGTACAAACCCTGAATTAGAAGTACGGGGTGAAGATGTTTCAGGAACTGCAAATCCTACTTATGAAACAGGAGAGGAAACAAGCTCATTTTCTGAGGAGGCTAAAAAAATAAGCGTGCAAGATGCACATGAGACTGGAAACAAAGAGGTGGATGTACCAGTGAGTGAGGATGATGAGATGGAACACGTCATGGAAGATGATGAGGAGTCTTCTGAAGCTGAGGAACTGCCGGCTGTGGAAGAATATAATTTCAGATCTCCTGGCAGAGAGGACAGCAATGACCTTAACCAAAGGAAAGGTCATCTCCCAGAGGGCATTTCACAGAGAAGTTCGAAAGAGATGCACGATTTAGAGGACACAAGAAATGACCGCCAGCATTCTGCACATTTCCCCAGCCCTGCTGACATGTCAGCAGCCAGCAATGACACTGTAGCAGACTACAGCGAGGCCGTGAAGCGGCTCACGATAATGAGAGATTTCCTTGATGAAAAGCGTGTGTTACGTCTACAGAAGTACCTTGGGCTCCAGCACGTGGTTAGGATAGAAGCCATGTTTCACGACATGAAGGTAGAGATGGAGCTCGCTCAGAAGGCAAGCCAGAGTAACGAAGACATAGAGAAAGCTTTGGACCAGATACTGAAGTCTTCAGACTCGAGCATTATGGATGTTGTCGGAAAGGTTCTGGATTCCAGGGTGGCAGAAAACCAAGAGGAGGTGGTGAAAGAGATGGATTTGTATGATGAAGAGAGCGCACTGATGGATGATATTCAAGAATTAATATACTCCTTAAGAAGTAAATATTCATCTGCTGGTGAGAGTGTTCCACTTGCATCTCTTCTAGAGCAGGAGGAAGATCGGCCGCATGCTCAAGGTAGGCTGTTACAATGCACGTGTGGTGGCTGTTCTGTGGGAAGTCTGTGAGAGCGTTGCGCTCTGCGTGTGCTGAACAACAGACAAAACAAAACCTACAATACATCACCGTTAACCGGTTGGGGGTTTAAATAGATGAAGTGGAAATAAACCCCTATCCCAGGTGGCGCTGTGTAACCTAGACAAGCTTTAAGAGGGTGAGGGAGCAGAACTGGAAGAGGCCTTACAGAATCTGATGGCGTTTTTTTAATTTTTAATGCATATTTTTGTCATTGTTCTGGGTGTGAAATCCTGAGCAAAAATGTCATGTTCAGCATGTCTGTTACATGGGCCAGGGTCTGTGTAAGAAATGGGGATCAGAGGGTGGATATGGCTAGGAGGAGACCTTCATCTCCCCTTCCAGGAAATGTGGGTTCACATACACTAATGTGCTGAATTTTCTAGGATGCTTAGAGCAGCCTTTTTTTTCTAGCACCTAATTATGGGATGTGCAGTGACTAGTGCAAAGTTCATGTGTTAAGTCCATGCACCTAAAATCTCAGGTGTCCCCATCATCTTGTTTTTGCCCACATTCATAAGAAAAGAGTGTGTAAGCATAAACTGTGAAGAAACTGATCTTTTGGTGGGGTTAGAGCCAATCCTACATTCTGTTACAATCCTGCTATTTTTCTAATTAATTTGTAAGGTGATAAAATGCTTAGCAGGACTCCTTTCACAGTACTACATATTCAGTATGTGATTTTTGATGAAGTCACATCACAAACAATAAAAATATCTCACTGTCTGGTCAGTGGTTGATACTCCGCGTAAATTCCATTTAAATGCTTAATTAGATTCCACCGAGGCTCACATATTGCTTCAAGCTGAAGTGTCAAAAAGCATCACGAAAGCTTTGTCAGATGCAGTATTTCACCGGAGACGGCTGTGAGCAAGAGCTGCATATCACTTCGATGCTTAAATTCTTGTCTTTCTGTTACAGACGCTGCAAAAGAGGCTGGATATGACACAGTTCCTGTCAGAAACCCACATGCCATTGCTGACAGCAATCAGAAATTTCAGCGGCTTGAGGACAGGTGGCCAGTGCAGTCTGCTGAGGAGGAGGAGACGGCTGTTAATGTTCCACCCGAGGCTGAGGAAGCCAGCTTCTCGGATAATAGAGAAGTCGAAGAAGGGTACGAGGGTGAGAGAGGAGTGCCGCTGGCCGATACCTTTGGGTCAGATGATTCAGGAAAGAGTGCCAACGAAGATGCTGCTCCAGGTAACCTTCTGGAATTCGGTTGGTTTGTTTTTCTCTTAAAGGGGAGCATGGATGAGTGGTTGTTTTAGGCAAGTTTTCACAAACATGTTGGTTGTCTGTTGCTGTAATCCTGAGGGTTTTTACTAATCAGTGACAGTCCCTCTAGTGGTAGTACTGTGAAGCTGCTGCTCATCTCAGTAGAGAGATTTTTCTGCTCCCCTTTTGCACTACAGATACAAGAAAAGTAATGTTCTCTTGTAAGCACTGTAACCCGAGCTTGGTGCTGGGGCTGGTGGGCTGTGTCTTGGAGCAGCCACAGGTAAGGAGCAGAAGCGACTGGCAGCCCAGGCCTCCTCGCCTTTCAGAGGGCACTGGCGATCCAGCCCTTGGGCTGTAGAATCATGGTCTCTGGTCTTGCTCTTTTAAACCTGTGACTCAGGGCTGTATCTCTGCCGAAAGCCCTTTCCCAAAAGGAGGAGTCACTCAAGCAGCCTCGCATTTTCTGGCTAAGGTGTTGGTGGAGTAGGAGCAAGGTTTGACTCAGTTCTGCTGCGGGCGACAAAATTAAAGAGTCCTCCGCCCTCTGGAGTGAGCGTGCTGACCCGTGCTGACTGGTCATTATGCCGAGGAGGGTCCCTGCTGCTGTCATCTGCTCTTGCTCTGTTTTGGTATCAGACGGCCTGCTCCCTGTGCCAGGCTCAGCTCTGCTGCTCTGCATTCGCATCTGATTACACTCCCAGGTCTTGCTGAGCACTCAGACAGAACCCAGGCACAACCTGCTTAGCCTTTGTGTGCTGCTGACGTCCTGCACCACCCCCATAACCAAGCACTTTCAAGCAACCTTGAGAGAAACCTGAATATAAAGATGCTAGCGAATTTTAAATGGCCCTCGGCGGTGGGGGGGGGGCCCGGCCGTGCGCTGACACCCCCCCACACACACACCCCTTCTCTCCCCGCAGCCCCCGACGCCGGCCCCTCAGGCGGAGCCCTCGG
>VXAV01000165.1:0-18436 GCA_013399715.1 Alectura lathami | reverse complement strand
CCGCGGGGCGGCTTGTGGCAGCCTGGCGGCTGGGGAGGGGGCAGCCCGCTGAGGCACCTGCCCGTCCCGAGGCCCGGGGGTGCTCTAGTTTCGGTCTTGTGACAGCGCTGGCCAGGGAGGTGGCAGCGTGGCCTGTGCTTGCTGTACAGCCCCGGTGCCACGTCTGTGCCGGGTGCGCGCACTTTCTGCAGGCCGTCGGCGCCCTGTGGCCTTCGGGAGAGCTGTGTCATGCGGTACACGGCATATGACCCGGTGACAAGGGCGGCAGTTGGTACGCAAGCTGTTTTCCCTGGGTTGTTGCGAACGTCCAGCTGTAAAGCTGTGGGCTCCGCGTTTTTCTGTGCTTGCGGCTTTATGTGGAAACAGATCAAATGAGCCCGAGCGCTTTGTAACAAAGTACCTGTAGCTGTGCCTTCCCTGCTGGCAGGTGTCTTTCAGACGCCCAGACTAATGAGTGGGAACGCACGTGTTGAACCGCTTTGTGGTTTTCTTCATTTTCAGTTTTCGGTTTGCAGAAAAACTGCAGGAGAGCTTTAGAAGGTTCTCTGGCTGTGTGAGAGGAATAAAAACGTTGTCAGGCTGCTCGTTTTGCCTCAGCGCTTAACGCAGTTGTCTGTGTTGTTGGTTTTCAGTTGGTTGCTACCCTGCCTGAGGATATTCGTCCCGGGCCTGATTTCCATGGACTTCCATGGGAGCCCATTATCATCACTGCCTTAGTGGGAATCGCCACACTTGCTGTGATTTTCTGGAGAACCTGCCTTTCTGTGAGTATCCTCTGTGCTCCTGAGCCTGCTGGTACCCAACTGAGCACTTGTTGTATGGCTGAACTGTTCCTGCACCGCTGATGTCAAAGCAGTGTGCAGTCTTCTGCATTTTTACTTTTTCCAGTTAGACCGTTAGTATGAGCTAAGTGCTAAAATAAGTCTTAATTTTCTCCAAACTGAGAAGCTGTTTCTTCTAAGCTATTAACTGAAGGTATCTTAGTAAGAGGCAGTTTCCAAAGCTAAATAGTGGAGTGTGGTGTAAACCTCAAAGGCTGAGGAAAGAAAAGGTCAGCGTGTCTTTGAAGTGAGAAGCCTTCCGTGTGCTCAAGCCTGTTGCTGGCCATCTCCAAAACAAGCAATAGTCCCCCCTTCATGTTGCCCAGCTGCACCACGCTTAGAAACCTGCAAACCTGATCATAATTCTCACTGCAGAGCCCCTTCCCCACTTGCTCCTCACTGTGCATTCTGCCCTCTCTGTCATGTACGGATAGCTTTCTGTGCAAGAAAAATCCCATCGCTGTCTCTCCAGTGTACCAGTACACTTGGGAACTGTACTCTTTGGGAACTGATAGGTGAATATCACCTAGGACAGTTTTTTTTGTTGTTGTTTTTTCATTGCTTGAGTTTTGATGTTTGATACGCTAGATCAGTTTCAAATGGAAAATATTGTTGCTCTATAACAGCATGAAAAGGAGAGCTTCTGAATTCCTTTAGTGGTGTTAGTTTTGAAATGAGCAGTTGTCAAGCAGATGTACATTGCTTTAAAATGGTGGACCAAACTGGGGTGTGAGTGGTTTTTCTTTGTTTGTTTATTTGTTTTTTTTATGCTAGCAAATTCATGATTGTTGTTTGCAAAGCAGTTCAATTTTCTTTATATCTCATGACCAATATCCTTTTAGTATCTGAGTAAGCAGATATTTGCTTAGGCCCAGGACAGGGCATTAACCTCGAAGCTTTTATTAGAAAACAGCTTAAGCTTGTTTGTGGTGTTATCCAACACTCTCGTTGGCAGGGATGAGTGTACTTTCCATGTGCTGCTTTAATCTGTGCATATGTGGTAACTTGCTTCTGTAGGAAAAATTGACATTTTTCACTTACTACTTTTGGCTAATATATTTTTTTCCCTTCTATAGGTAAAGAGTAGAATGTATCAAGGTAAGTTTCTCTGTGCTTTTTGGTGTTCTGAGGCACACAAAAGTTTTGAAGATTGTTTTGGAGGAGCAAGTGTTAAGCTTCACTCCCTCTCAAGGACAATGCAGAGCCTGGGGTTCTGGTGTAGGCTGGGTTGGGAGATGGTGCTTACCTGCGTCTGAGGGTTTGGGGTGTGCTTTGATTTGGAGAAACAATGTCGCCCACACCTGCAAGCTAAACAACTGGCAAGGAAAAGTTCCACCTTATCAGACTTAAATCTGATCCCTGGGGTAGCTGGTACGGTGACAGGGAAGAATCTGTTTTGGTGTTGGGACTTGCAGTGAATTTGCTTTTGCTTGGTGCGTCTCACAAAAAGCAGCATCTAATTTCTCTTGCCATTTTGGACTGCAGGGAGCCTGAAACTGGCTGCTGTGCAATTGTGAAGGGAGCTCCTAAACATAGCTCCAAATATGCAGATATTCCTGTGGCTAGCACTTAGCTTGGAGTGAAATTGAAGTGCATTGAATAAGAGAGAGTTAGAATTTAAAGGAGGGCAATTGCTGCAATTTGTAACTGAACACAGAATGAGAACATGAAAGAGTTGTCTTCATGTGGACTCCACCTGTTTCCTCCTCACTAACTACGCTGCTTACTTGTCATTCCTCCCTAGTTTCATTTTAGTTATACTGTAGTTTTCTTTCATATGATTTGTGCAGGTTGAGATGAAGGAGATCTGTCTTAGATCTGTAAGGAGATTTCTGTGCTGGAAAACAAATCTTACTGGAGAGGGAAAAGCACTGATACTGCTGGTATTGAAATTACTTAGCAGCCTTCCCTAAAAGAATGAAGAACAGAGGTCTAACCCTTTTTTTTTCCCCAGAAAATATTTTCTTGTGTGTTACTATGTAGAAACTACTAAAGCTAAGAGCAAATATTCTTCAAGCAAGATGAAATTGACATTATTAAAAATCTTTATACAAAAGAGAAGAACATTAACAGTGACAAAAATGCGTTAAAAGATAAATTTTCATCTTCGGGATCCCAAATGTAACCTATTCCCCGTGGTTTGTCACAGCAGTAAAGTTAGGACATCAAGTCAGCGTGGGGATTCCTGCCCTTAAAAGCACTGAGCAGTCTCTTGAACCTCAGCAGCCATTGCCAGCCCCCCTCTCCCGCAGGCAGGCAGGCAGGGCCGGGGATGCTCTGGGTCAGGAGCCCCACGTGGGAGGGGAGGGTGGAGTGGCAGCTGCCATTGCTGTGTGGGATGTGGATGGAACAGCCAGTGCTGCCTGTTGTTTGTGCTGCAGGATTTGCTATGATGCAAGCAGGGCTCAGGATCTTTGCATGGAAGAGTGCCAGCTGGACATTTCTTTAATGTAACACACTTTAATTATCTTATTGCAGTGCTGGACAGAGAATCCTAAAGGTTGGTCAGAGGGCTGTTTAGGTTGAGAAACAAAAGGCATGTCTAAAGAACTGTTACTTCATCACAGCGCCTTTTGAAGTCCAGAAATAGTGTCTGTTGGAAAGCCATGCAGCTCCTTGAGGCTTCCTGATGCCATCTGCAAGCTGGTGTCTCGTTCAAAGCTTTGCTCCTGTTACCTTTACTGACCAATGTCCAGTTCCAAGGCAGCAGCAGGAGGCAGTTGTTTAGGGAAGGCGGCTGCATCTCCCTGAGCATCAGAACAGCGGTCTGAGACTTCTCCAACACCCTCACCATCACTTCTTCCCTGGAGCACACCTCCGCTGTGTGCAGCCAGCACCTCGCTGCCCAGCTGCGCGTCTGTGACCAGCTGCCGTGGAGCAGGTGCAAGAGCTATGTGCCTTGCGCACAGTGTGCAGTGCTTAGCTGTCCTGTTGTCAGTCCTAACCTTAAGCAAAAGCTGGAGCTGCTCAGACTGCTGCGGGAAGGGCTGGTGGCCAGGAAACTGACAGCTGTCCTGATTTGTGTTTCAGTCCTTTCTTGAAAATGTTCCCTAAAGTGAAAACTGATATTTTTTTTCCAGGATGTGAAGTACAGTTACTGTAAGCTTTCTTTTTCTTCCTAGTGACTGAAAAGCAACTTGCTGAAAAGATTAAAAACCTCCTGCAAGAAAAATCAGAAATCTTAGACAAGATTTCAGAATACGATGAAAAGGTATCGTTTGAGGTTTTTGTCCCTTGCCTCCTGACGTTGTTACCAGTTTTCACTGTCAGTGCAACAACTAGTATGTTTTTAGTTTCCATTCTTACTCAGTATTATGTTGACAGTTTCCTCACTTCTGTTGGTTGTTTTTGTGCCTAGATAAAGCAAGCAAAGGAATTGGTGAAAGTGGCCCAAGAACAAAAAAACATTCTCTCAGATGAAACGTCTGGGCTTAAGGTAAGTAACAGCTAATTGCTCTAAAACCAAAAGCCTTAATAGAGTAACTTTAGTAACTTTTGCTTTTAGTAACTTTGCTTTAGTAACTTCTGCTTTTTTTGTAGGACACTGTCAAGGGGCTAGAAGAAACAAATCGTCAACTAGATGACAAAATACAAAACCTGCACACAATGCTTGAAACAGAGAGAAAACAGAATGAGAAGAAACAGAAAAAAGTGAGAACAGTCATGCTAATGTCTTGCATTGTCCTTTATGTGCCCTACAAACTGGTCGTGACCTGTGGGTTAACAGAGGTAGAGATGAACCACCTCAAAAAGAGCTGAAATTAAATTTTAGGTTCATTCCAAGTTCAAGGGGGAGATTCTGTTGACTTTTTTGTTTCTTAAGATCTTGAGTCTGTGGTTGTGCTTTCACACTCGGGTGGATTTATTCAAGTCGTGGGCTGGTCTAATACTCCCTAGCCAAAGCTAGTTCTGTAACAATATGGGCTCCAGGTTTCAGGCTGGTAAGAGAAATTTCCTTGTGCTTAGAGGAAGCACCTAGTCAACGTGAAGATGTCTAAGCTGCCCTTGATTCTTGTCCAGAGGTGGTACTTTTTTTTTTTCCCCTTCCCCTGTTTAAAGCCTGATTTGCTGTCATAAGTTCCAACAAGTTCTTTGGTGCTTTGATCAAAGGTTGCTGCTAATGACAGCACACGTGGTACTTTCCCTTTGGTCTGTGCAGCTATCCCAGCCATGAGCAGGCCGAGTCAAAGGGGAAGGCTGATTCCAGAGCGCCCTGTGCGTCTGTTCTGTGCCTCGCTGGGAAGGCAGCGCGGTGGCTGCTCTGAATGGAAACGTGTTGGTGTTTTGCATTGCCTGTTATGCTTCCAGCATACACAGGTTACAGTAATGACACACAAGAGCTAAGCTACCTACCGGACCAACACAGACTCACTGCTCGTCATCGTCTTCTTTAGATCTCTGAAACCCAGAAGTCCTTGGAGAAGCTTGAAGAGGCGATCAGCGTGCATTCGGTTGAGCTGTCAGAGGTAAAGCGTTGTCTGCGTCCTTTTAGCGGTCGCAGGTGTAAGTTCTGTACCAGGAAAACTCTCACTGGGAGTCTGGTAGAAAATGCTAGCCTGGCAGGTGTCGGGTTGGTTGTGCATGTATGCATGCCTGTTCCTTTTCTGTTACCAGGTAATATGTAGCTGTTCCTCCATTACAGCTTGATCTCTGTGTCTCTTTTTGTTCCTTTCTGTATTTTCTCGTATGTAGGTGCAGATAGCCCTTAATGAAGCTAAACTGAGTGAAGAAAAGGTGAAGTCAGAGCTTCAGCATGTGCAGGAAGAGAATGCTAGGCTGAAGAAGAGCAAGGAGCAAGTAAGTTCTGCCCAGGCCAGGCAATGTTGTTTCTCTTTTGGATTAAATATTGGCACTTTATTCCCAGTTTTCTTGAGTATATCTTCACTGCGTCTCAGTTTTCTTAACATTAGAATTCCACATTTCATATTATTAAGATTAACTTAACTCCTCGTGCATGTTGCACACGTTTTTTGTGTAAGCAAACCACACATCCCCATGATGCAGACTTTGCCAGTTCCAGTGGTTTGGTTTTTGTCAGTAACTTCCCAGGAAGTCTGTACTGGTGTGGTGGTCACTGCATGGTCTGGAGCTTGCTGCTTGGATCAGGGCTGAAGGATGTCATGATTAAGAATTGCCAAAAAGCAGCTCTGAATCTAAGCTAAACAGAGAGCCCCTTTAGCCCTGAAATGTCACGACAGTACTTCTGCAGATAACTGCAAGTCTCTCTGTTTTCTCTCTCCATATGTGAAGTAAATGCTGTTTTAAGGACTGTGTTTCGGTTATCTCCGGGCTGCAGTTAACTCCTCGTATTTTGAAGCGTGGGAGCAGTTTGTTTCTGATGGTAGGATGTTAGGCAAGAAAACATCAAATTTGGAATAATAATAAAATTGCAGAAAGATTCCCAACATCCAGCTTACCAAAGCATGCAGTGAGGGTCAAACATACGCTTCACCTGTGGCGACTGGTGATCGCTAGAGCTGGGAACTGACTTCAGTTTCACATACCCTGTTCTGAAACAAATCATCTTGCCTTGGTGTTTCACGCAGCTGCTGAAAGAAGCTGAAGGCTGGAGTGAGAGGCATGCTGAGCTCAGCGAGCAGATCAAACTGTATCAGAGGTCTCAGAAGGACATAGAAGAAGCACTTGCCTACAAGGAAAATGAGATTGAAGTAGGTTCTTTGTAAAGAGCTTTAAACGTTACTCGTTGCAGAATGCTTTGAGACACTTGACAAAAGGCAGAGCGATTCTCCTTCAGTGATCCTTCGGTTTCTGTACTAGGTTTTAACTAACTGCATTATGCAGCTGAAGCAGCTTGACATAGATTCAGCATCTGAGGCCAAGAAGGATGGTGACGGGCACGAGTGGAGCTCTGGAGAAGATCTGGCCAATGGAGAGTTGCCAGGTAGAGTAACCCTTCCTGCTGGCTAAAGCCTGTAAGGTGGTTTGTTCATGCCGTACCGGGAACAAGGAGAGTCCGTGCACGTAGCTGCTTGTGCTGCAGGGTTTCATCTTCAGACAACACAAAGCCTCCCCTAGCTGAAGGGAGAAATGGCTAAAAGGCCTCTAATTGTTCCTAGATCACTGTTTAGGTGTGTTCTAAGTGCAATGACAGACTTTTAAAGATTAACTGTGTGGAAGTTAGCGATTAAGACCCTTCTGAAAGCTGGGAATCTCAGCTCTGTTGCTGTGCTACTTTTATGTTTAATACAAGTCTTTAATCAAGTGTTGTGGTTACCTCAGGATAGATTTAGGTACTGCCATCTTTTAATCTGAAGGACGGAAATGGGAGTTGGTGAGCTGTTCAGGAAGTTGGTCTTGCTAGATGGTGGCTGCATTTGCTACGTCTGTGACTCTGAGACACATTTGTTACCTCTCTGATTCCCTCCTCCCAGCCTCCAGCTCCCCATGTTTTTCTAACTGTGTAGTTGGGCTGAAAATTCACACTTCCTGATTTTCATAAACTGCATCCAGTAATGGGTACAGCACTGACGTGAATATTAGTGTGGTGGCTAGAAGGAGCAGCATGGAGGGATCTTCTGGAATGCCTTTTGGAATGCGTCTACCGCTTCTGTTGTGCTGCTCGTTAAATTGCTCCTGTGTTCTGTCCTGTTTGCACCCCCTACACACCCCCTCCCCTTTTTTTCTTTGGGGCTGTCCCACACTGAAAGGTAGGGAGTGTTATTTTCAACAGCTGTAGAGTCCAGGGAACTGGAGTTAAGAAACAAGGAAAACAAATGTATTTTTCTCTCCTAGATAATGAGAACGAGAAGATGAAGACTCAGATTAAGCAGATGATGGATGTCTCCAGGGTATGCTGCACAACATACCTAATAAATGCAGCCACACCACTGCTGTGCCTAAGGTCATAAACGTTTTGCTGATTTTTTTTTTTTTTCAGGTAAAAACTATGTTATCCATAGTTGAAGAAGACAGAAATCTTCTGCAGTCCAAACTGAGTGACGAAGTAACAGCAAGACATGAGCTGGAGGGTGGGTAGGCTTAGCAAAAGAATTGCTTAGGGTGAAATGCTGTTTGTGGTCTAAAAAGAAACAGAGCAGTTGCATAACAGTTTGAATTGCAGCTTACCTTGCCCTTACCTTTGCTTCTCCAACAGAGCAAATAAAAAAGTTAGAACATGACTCCTGTTCGCTGCAGTCAGCTAAAGCTCGACTGGAAAATGAATGTAAAACACTGCAGCAGAAAGTGGAGATCCTCGGTGAACTTTACCAGCAGAAGGAAATGGCGCTACAGAAGTAAGGCTTGCATCACTCTTCCACTAAGTAACAAACTTGAGTTCATGGTGATAGCTGAGGTGAAGAGCCGCTCGTGTATCTGTGCTCATCCATCAGCCGCGTATGCGTTTGTTTCCTTACTGAAACGTCTGCAGTACACTCTCAGTTTTGTGGGGAGAAGCTTAGGTAAGATCGAGGGGCGTTTTCAGCTGAATTCTGTAAGCAGCCTGGAGTGCTGATAGAGAAGCAATTGAAAGCTCCGAGGTTCAGGCGTGTGGGCTGGGGGAAGCACAGCGTTTGGGGTGGCTAAGGAATTCAGGCTCTGCAGCACCTTAGCAGTGATGCTGTCTGATCTCATAACCTCAGGACCCAGGTATAAGAAACACACACTGGAGAGGTGAGGGGTAGCCCGGCTTTCAGAATAAAGCATCCCAGACCCAAAGCTACAGAGGTCAGGAGATTCCTTCCAAAACGTCTAGGAGGTAGCACTGCCTGTAGCTCTGTACTGATGGGGGTGTAGGACTTCCTGTAGTATTCTGTGGGAAAACTGTTTCCGTGTGTAGCAAAGGAGATGGGTGGAGCTGAAGTGGCTGTTGGTGATAGCGAACTTAGTGGTAGTTCGGTGGCTCCAGGTTTGCGGATAGCACTTGTAAGAGACAAACGCGTTAGGAACCTCTTACATACTTCCAGAACAATGCCAAAAATTGTATGGTTAGTGAACTGCAAGATAAAAAAGGGTCTAAACATTTATCACATAACCAGTCGGTATGGGGAGTACTTGGAAAAGGCGTTTTTACACACAGTTGATGACTGTTGATGTGTTTGTCACTACATTCCCTGTTTTATCCACTCGTTTCCTCAGTGCCTAAGGCACATGTTAGCTCTGCAGCTTCCTTGTTTGTACCTTCCTAAATCTGGATTACTCTCTGTAGAATGGGTGCGTAGATAGTGGGATCTGAAGAGGTGTTAGATTCTGCAGTCGTTAGATTGTGACAGGCCTTCCCAGTCAGTCCTGCATCCTGAATTTTCAGGGTTTACACACAAAGGCTTTGTTGGTTTCAAAAGACAGTGTGTTTATCTCTCATTTCCCTTGATTTTGCATTGTAGTAGATGTAGGATGGTGGAATACATTTTGTTGTTGTTGTTTTTCTTTTCCCCCTGTGTAGAAAACTAACTCAAGAGGAGTATGAGCGCCAGGAGAAGGAGCAGAAGTTGTCTGCTGCAGATGAAAAAGCTGTGCTGGCCATCGAGGAAGTGAAAGTTTACAAGTAACCTTGATTTCTAAGGCTGTTGTTCTCTTCTGTTTCAGCTATTGAAGAAAACTCATTTTGAGCTCTCTCCTCCCCCTCCTTTTCTTTTTAAACAGGCAGAGGATTCAGGATATGGAAGAAGAACTGCAGAAAACAGAGAGATCCTATAAAAACCAGGTAAACGAGCGGCTTGCTGGATATTGTGTCAGCATTTACTGCGTTATTCCAATGCTCTGTGTTGAGTTCTTGGAAATCCTAGTTGTTTGGTGAAAAAAGCTAATCTACTTCTTCTCTTCTCAAGATTGCTGCTCATGAGAAAAAAGCGCACGACAATTGGGTAAGAATGTTCCTCCCTTCCTGATGCAAACAGTTTGTTCGGCTCCAGGCTGGTGCAGTTAATGCAGCTGGCAACATTTTCCCTGACAGCTCATTGCCCGCTCTGCTGAGAGAGCTCTGGCTGAAGAGAAAAGAGAGGCGGCCAACCTGAGACAGAAGTAAGTACGGTACGGGCCGCTCTGACTGCTCTGTGAGCACGCTGCATTTCCTAGGAGAGGAGGAGCTCTGTGCACGGTGCTCAGTGACCTTGCTCATAAGAAACATGCCCTGCACACCGGAATTACTAATTTTAAACTATAAACTGTTCTGATGGTTAAAATGAGACTTCTTGGTGAACGCTGTAGCGTTTTACAATGCAGTTTGTATCTGTTACACGATAACAAATACAACTCATATATTATTTGAACATTAAAAACTGTTTTTATTAAATTTAGATTAATAGAATTGAACCAGAAAATCGTCATGCTTCAAAGGCCGTTAATTGTAAAGCCAACTCCGGGCAGACCCGACCGCCAGGTCCCACCACGACGAGGTACGTGCTGCTGTTTCTCCCAGATCTGTGGTCTTCCAGTCAGTTCCTCCTGAAGAGGAAGGCTGTGATATGTTGAAGAAAGGTAAATCCGTGTCTGTGTTTTTTTCTTCCTTGGTGCAGGGCCCTTAAGCAGAGATGGCTCTTTTGGCCCCTCACCGGTGAGCGGAGGAAATCCATCACCCACGCAGATGATAGAAGTCCCAAGTCGGCCCCTTTCTGCTCCTCGAAGGGAGGGCTCGAGAGGTGAATTTGGTAAGCACGGGGTTCCTTTCTGGCATAAGAATCTCACATGCTACAAACCTGAGAATGCTAAGGTCTGATCTTTATTCTAGGGCTAGTGTCAGCATTGACACCTGCTTTATTAACACACGGGTGGCTCTGTTTTATTCTGAAGTAGCTCAGGCGCGTGTGTTGATCAGAATCTCACATGTTGCTTCTCTGAAGGTACCGTGGTGGATGGCCCCCCCGCTCCACGAAGGCCACCAGAGCTCCCAGGAAGGATGTCCGTTCCTGGTAAGTCACACAGCCTGCAACCAACAGCACCATGTTCACTTGTTCTTTCACTTCAGCAGCAGACCCTGAAGAACCACTCTGCTGTTCCCAAAGTGTGGCTAAGACGTGCTTGTGGCTCTCTCTGCAGATCTTGGGCCTTCTGTGGCGTCCCTGATCAGCAGTGGGCCAAGAACCTCCTCCCCTTCCGCAGCGATGGACAGAGCGGTAAGCTGAAAGAAGCCAGCCGTCAGGAAACGTTTCTAATACGTGATTCGCTGTCCTTCCTGCTGCTTCTTGAACTGTGTCATGTTCTGTCTTGTCTGTGTCCTGTCGCTGTCCTTATTTGCTGTCTGCCCCTTCCCCCCCAAAAAGCAGCCCTCTCCCAAAGAGCCTGAAGCCCCCTGCGTAACCTCTGGTCCGCCTCCAGCTGTTGAACCAGCTACAGTGAGTACTCGAGGCTGAGCACGGTGTTACGCTGCTTGGATGGAGAGGAGTAACAGGCTTGGTGTTCTGGACCGCTGAATAACCAAATGCTCTGCAAAATTAACCGAGGGCTGGCACCTCTGTCTCGGAAGGTTTCTCTGACGATGAGCCGCTGCTGTCTGGTTTTGATGGAATTAAGGAGACCAGACCTTCCTGGTTAAGGGCTGCAGGGGAACACTTAACTTTGGAGTGACTGCGCTAACCATAAGCTGACTTACCTGTGGGACTGAAGTGCAATTCCACATGTGCCTTAAGGGGCCGGGCCCTGTGCTGAAGGGGTGTCCACTGAGGACATTCCAAAAGAGAGTGACCGATCTTTTAGCTAAAGCTGCGCTCGAGCAACTTGTTGCCCCAGAAGATGCACTACCTAGGAGCGAACACTTGGTGTAAGCAGTGTTCTGGGTGAAGGGACAGTGACGGTGCAGGACCTTTCCTTATTTCCTGCGTGGTTAATGTGTTTTGGGGTGTCTTTTTTTTTTTTTTTTCCCCTCTGCCCTCGGGTGAGTGGTTGCAGTGTTCAGCGGTGTCGGTATTTCTCAGATGCAGTGACTAACATGGAGTGCTGACCCCATCTCGCACAGGCTAGCGTGAGTCCCAAAGGCCCTCCTTCTTTCCCTGGGACGCCTGTCATGACCTCCCCAGTGATGGGACCTCCGCCTCCACCGCCCGTTCGCTACGGACCGCCACCAGCTCCTCTCCGTGGACACTTTGGGCCCCGACCTCTTCCCGTGCCCCTCGGTGAGTTGCATTGCCTTGTGCTGAAGCAGAACTCTTCCCACTGAGCTGTAGAAATGGGAATCTGCCATCTGGTAGCACACAGCGTCCCTGTTCTTCATGAGATCTGGCTGTCTTGCTCTGAAAGTTTGGATGAATGGTTTCTTTTTACCAAGCCTCCTTAATGCCAAGGTGGTTTTCCCTGTTTAGTCTGAGATGGAAACCAGCAGCCAAAGGGCATGGCCTTTTCATGGCCTGGGAAGTCCACGAGTACCGTGACTTACCCCAGACCTGCTCCACAGCAAATTGAGAAATGAGGAACAAGCCAGGAGCTCCACAGTTTAGGTTCAAGTAAAATTTAATTTAACTCCTGTGTTCTCCTTTCCTTCCAGTGCGTGGTGCTCCCTTACCACCACCAGCTACAAGAGATTTCTTGCCTGGCCCACCCCTAGGAATGCGCGATCTGCCTCCGGGCCCTCTACCGCCTCCTCCAGACCCAAGAGCCTATGGACGTGGGCACCCCCCTTTCCGGCCTCTAGGCCCCCCTGGCCCACGGGATTTCCCTCCAGGACCGCCGGGCCCCCGGCTCCCCCCTCCTGCCCCCAGGGACTATACGCCTCCTCCCACCAGAGACTTGCCTCCATCGGGACCTAGGGACTACCCTGCGGGCCCTCCGCCGCCGCCTGCGGGCTCAAAGGACTACACACAGCCCCCGGTGCAGAAGCCCTGACTGCAGTCTCCGGTCAGCAGCTCAGTGGAATGGACTCTGGCGCACTTCCTGCGGTCAGGATTTTAGGAAATGGTTCTGTTTGAAGCCATTTGTCTCATTTCAGTATATTTCAGCTTTTGCAGGATTACTTTTTATCCAATTGCTACAGACGTGCATTTATGATCACCTTAAGCTCATCCATCCTCTTGGGCTGCAGGAACCTTTTTGTGATGGACTTGAACCTACTCTAAACGTGCAATAGAAAGGAAGTACCTGTGTGGCTAGTTTTAATTAAATGTAGCCTCTGTAACCAGTCGGTGAATGAACTAATTTCGTGAAAAATGTAAATCAAATCATTTCCTGTGGAAATAATTTTTAAGTAAAATGCTATCTTACCTGCCTTCTCCATCATGTCATTAAGCTGCAGTTACTGTAGGCCAGGAGTTTACATGAGGACTTGGAGGTGTGGTTTTATTTTATTTTATTTTTAAAGATGTCTGGTCAGGGATCAGAAGCACAAATGACACTGTATTCAAAGGAGAGTTATAATAAAAAGCAAAACGCCTTTTGCTAAACCCTGAAGGCTTTGTTTCAGTGCCATTTCTTGTTCAGAGAGGGTTCAGTAATTTGACCAGAGAATGCTACAGCCCTGACCAAGCTGAAGCACTGAGTCAAAGCTGAGTAACTGCAGATGTTGCAAGATTCATGACTGAGTGAACCCTGTGCTGGACTGGTCCAGAGTCGCTGGCTTGCTTCATGCCTGAAGGCGGGGGGATGCAGACCTCCTCTGCTGGGGGCTGCACGGCCGCCCTGAGCTCCATGGTCACAGTACAGAAATACAGGCCAGGGCTACGGCTATTAGGAAGTCTAACAAGCAGTTGTGGCACTACCGAGGGCTGGGGAGGTGAGTTTGCATCTTACCATAAAAGAGGAATCTGGCTTCCATGGCCCTAAGTCTGTACTTCACCAGCTTCTTCATTTACCTGTATAAGAATAATCTACCTTTCACTGAAGCACCATGGTTGGATGTGACCCACGTCAACCTGTACTGCTTGGAGTCAGTGTGGACACACAGCGCACTGCATGGCTTTAAAAACATGCCTTACAGTTACAGGTGTTGAGGGAATTCCCTGGATGCAAGAGTTAACAGCATCAGGAGTGTGCAATGCGGCCTTGAACAGTGCTCTGCGCAGAAGTACTTCTTAGGGAGGTAAAAAAAGGGAAGAGAAAACAACAGGAATAATAAAAATCTAATGAAGGCCATTACAGCTTCACTGCCAGAGTACAAGCAGCCATTAAACTTGGAATGCAGGTGTTACAGTCTTACCGTACAAGTGTTAAGCTTCAGATTTAAGATGAAGGACAAGACAGAACATCACTAAAGCATAAAATAATACAAGTAGGATCCTGTGGTGTGGGGAGCAGTAGTCCTTGCAATGAAAGACAGTTCACAGGAAGAAAAAAAAGGTAAAGATAGGAGCAACATTAGAGATGGTATTTCACGCTCTGCAGCCATGACCTCATAGTTAGTTGGATACAAAGCTCTGCTGGTCTGTTTCTAAGCTGACATCGCTTATAGCGGGAGCTCATACAGACGGCTGCAGGCAGGAGAGGAGTCCAGGCCAGGAGCTGAACCGAGGGGTTCGCAGTCCCGGAAGCGGCGCTCAGTCTGAGCAGCAGGTGGTTGCACACAGGTGGGCAGACAGCCCAACGACAGATCTCTGCGTTCAGAACCATCCACAGCACCAAGCTTCGCGCTCTTCAGCGGCTCTTCCCCGCCCCAGCTGGCGCTGACACAAAGCTCTGGAAGCACCAGGAGGAGGGCAGCGTGCTGCTGGACACAGGCAGAACACACAGGACTGGTGGCAGGTGACCCAGCTATTGACCTCGCTCCCATTTATTCACAGCCACAAAAGTTAACCTAGTGCTTCGCTCTATCCTTTTGCAGAATTTGAAGGACTAAAAAATAACAACAATTAAGGAATGTAGGTATCCTCCCTTTGGTATTTGGGATGCTGCATTCAGAGGTATTGCTGTAACTGAGAGGGGAATCTTTTCAGGGGTTGATATTCAGATGTTATCAGGATGTTAATACCATTGGGGCATTGCGAAGACCCACAAACAGGAAAATTCAATTGCAGTTTTTTTTNTTTTTTTTTTTTTTTTTTTTTTTTTTTTTACAGAAAAAAAAAGTAGTAACACTTTCAGCTAGTGGTGGAATTTAAGGAAGCGTTGCTGGCTTTAGTAACAGCAGCTAAATAGTTATTCAGAAAGGAAAAGTTATCCCTACTTAAGCCAGAACAGAGGGAAAGGTGAGAAGATGAGGACATCAAAACCCACTTTTTATCCTCATTGATAAGGTAAAGCAAACACTCTTCAACACCTCTCTATAGCCAGACAGCTACCATGAGGAAAAGTAACACCCTGCCAAGGAAAGCAAACTGCAACACCCTGGGGCTATGTGACACAGAAGGAAGCTGGGATACATCTGCATCCAGACTGTGTGAAATAAGCCTCACGCGTGACACGAGTTTGGGTGCTAGGTCCTTTGTTAGCGTAGCATTGAGGCACTGGTTAGAAGTGCAAGAAGTACATCAAACCTTGAAGTCCTGTACTAAATACAGGAAGGATGCGACTGGGTTCTACTTCTGTCCTTTTATCAGGTCAAACGGCAAATGCCAGCGTGTCGTAATAAGCCAATGTCCTGCAGCTTATGGCACACTGAACCGAAAATACAGAAAATAAATGATCATCCTCTCTACTTAGATGTAAAGGTAACTTTTGGAGGAAGTTTCCAGACTTGCACAAAACATGCAGAAAGCTGCATACAATCAGTTTCCATGAGAACAGCAGCTTCTTGTAAGAGGCGGGTGCAGCCCGCTAGCCACAGCTACTCCATCAAAAGCTCGAGAAAACTGCTGAACGCTGAGGGGCCCTGTCCTGCTGCCGCTGGGACGGAGAAATGCCTGCTCTCAGAAGGGTGGAGCCCTGCAGGGAGCCTCTCTCCTGCCCCCGCCCATCTTGGCAAACCATTCTGTGACAAGATGCAGAAGAATTAGCTCTGGTAGGATTAGTGGGGATTGGAAGGACTGTGATGCCTCCCGTATCCAGCACTCGGGGAGAGTGGACCAGGCAAGGCTCCGAACTGAGAGTCAGCTGCTCAGACCTGAACTCAGTTTTCTCATCTGCAGTCGTCCTCCTCCCGGCCTGACCGAAGCACACCAGCTGACTGAGGAGCAATTCCACAGCCACCTCACTCATCCCATCGTCCTTCTCCCTCTCACCTGACAATCCTGTGCAGCAGCTCCAGCTCCTTCCCGCCCCACCTTCTCTTTCTCCTGGTCTTCTGCCACCCAGCCCCAACAGAGGACTCTGCAATGCAGATGAGAGGAACTACAACAGCACAGCAAGTGTAAACAGGTTTGTAGGCCTGCCACGTCTTTATTGCTACAGGTTTGGCAAAGGGGCAGTCTCCAACCTTCGGTGGAGCTTGAGGCAAAAGGATAATAATGGTTAAGATAAAAGTGAGGAACAGCAAAATTAGGAAAAGCAGTCAAAATATTTCAGGGCTCTCAGAAAAACCGGCATCTGGAAGGTACTGAAAAAGAACTCGCACTCGGATGGTGGGCTTGCCTCTGACCCTGAAGCAGTGCTGTGCAGTGTGGGATGGTCCCGTTTGACCTACTGGCATGAACGCAGTCGTTTCCTGCCCCTCGAAGGCTAAGGCTACTACACACAGCTACCATGACTTGTGGTTCAGTTCACAGAAGTCTCACAAATAGGGTCACTCCTTGTGCAATGTTTGATGGAGGTGAAGGTAAAGTGGTTTCTTGGTCAACAGTTGCAATTTCTTCCTTTTAAAGTCAGTGGGTTTTTTGTACCTGCAACCACAAGAAAGGAAGTTAATGCAAGTGCTAATGGCTACGAGGAAGATGAAAGCACAGTAGAAAGCCTGTCCTGTCCAGATCCCATTACCATAATCTTTCAAATACATCAGATAAGATTTGCTGGAACAATAATGAATGGATTTACAGGAAGAAAATCAAAAAAGTGCTCCAGCTAGCACAGGGTAAGTCAGGCACTCTTCCTACAGATGTCCTGAAGTGCAAGGTTCACTCTGAACTCAAAAACTTCACTCAACAGAGCTTCACCCACACAATAAGGTCACGACGCACATCATAACCGCTGCACTGTAGCAGGCTGATCTATTTCTTTGTCTGCTTCAAGTGAAGAAACCCAGCCACCTCACAATGCTCTGCAGTGCTCATAGAAATCACTTTCAAACCAGCAGCCCACGTCTCAAGCCAGATTTCCTTTACAGAAGTTCTGCACCAGAAGATCACGGGAGTTCGGATAATTTGTTTTCTAAATGTGGCTGCTCTGACAGTCAAGCTGATGTCAAAAGGAAAACCTCACCTGCAGAACTTGTTAGCTTCATACCAAATTCAGTCACAGACAAGAGCATTTCCACTGGAGACACTTGTTTTTGAGAAGGGTCTCTAGCCACTTGGTTTGTCTAAAAGCATTTCATCTTCATTTCTTTATTAAAGATAGGATATTCCTTGTGTAACTCAGCCCAATGAGTCCACTAAACCTTCCATGGTACAACAAGCTACACACCGAAATACAATTCATTTCCTCTGCCACTGGCTTCTCTAACTGGCGGTGACTTACAGTTCTATAACAATTGCCCCAGGTTTAATTTCATCCATCTCCATGAAAGCAAAGCACTTGGTGCTAGTAAACCTCTTCTTAGGCTTGTAGTGTTTGAATTCAAAGAAAATAGCTGCACCTAGAGTGGGAAATGGTTTAACAGAAAGGTTAGCAATTACGGCCAGCAGACATCCTAAAATTCATCTGCCATTAAGATGCTCTGCACCCGCCCGACGGAGTCATCTCCAACACTTTTGTAACCTCCTTGCACGAGGCACCATATTCCCACAGCGCTCAGCGCATCACAAGAGCCTGCACTCTTCCCCCAGTTATTCCCACCAAGGTGACTGTCCGGCGACTGGGAAGGTCACAAAGGAACTCAGTGCCTGTGTAGCAGAGCCCGCTGCTGCATTTTCATTTGGTTTCATTCATTCCTCCCCTGTCTGCAAGTTGTCGCAACGAGCAACGTGAAAAAGGCACGATGCAAGGCTCTGTTTTCATCCTTGTCTGGAGCTGGAGCCCTGCAGCAGCAGCTCGGGCCCAGCCAGTTTACTAGATCAGCAGCGACCCAGTGCCTGCACTTCCAGAGCTCCTGGGCCCCATTTCTGGTGCCGGCTCCACGTACCTTTTGTTAGTTTTTCAACATGTTTCTGAATCTCGATGTCCACATTAAAATGGACGTACGTGTCCTCCTTCCTCAGAGCCACAGGGGTGTCTTGCACAGGAGTCAGATCTATCCCATTCAAATCTGGAGGAAAGAAACAGTATGAGAACGGGAGAAGCTTCGCAGACCTCAAGGTCCTGCTTCCTTTCAGACATTTACGATTCAACCCTAGTTCTTCCACAGAAAGCAGAGGTTCCCCTCCACACAGGGCATGGCTCACACAACCCACACTCCCCGCAGGCCCCTGCCCAGGCGCAGCGCGCGTTGTCCCTGCTGGATTGTCAGACAGGGCCACGGGCTGGCCTCCAGCTGTCAGCCACCAGCTGTGCTGCCCAGGCACGAGCCACCACCGGCAACGCTGTTTCTCAAGAAGCTTCCGCTCGGGAAAAATTTTGGGAAATGAAGTATCAATTCGCCACTAGTGGCAGCCCACATTCACAGGGGCTTGCAAACAGAGCACCATGCTAACAGAGGGACTTGCTGGGAACGCAAGCCTAGGAACACACAGGAAAAAGGAAAAAGGAAAAAGGAAAAAAAAGGAAAAAGGAAA
>VXAV01000163.1:260205-276777 GCA_013399715.1 Alectura lathami | reverse complement strand
TGCACCACTCAGCTTGGTGTCATCAGCAAACTTGCTGAGGGTGCACTCGATCCCACAGTCTAAGTCGTCAATAAAGATGTTGAAGAGCAGCGGTCGCAAGACGGACCCCTGGGGGACAGCGCTCGTGACCGGCCTCCACCTGGACGTAGAGCCATTGACTACAACCCTTTGGCTGCGACCATCCAGCCAGTTCTTTATCCAGCGAACAGTCCACCCATCAAATCCACATCTCTCCAGTTTAGCGATAAGGATATGGTGCGGGACCGTGTCAAAGGCCTTGCACAAGCCCAGGTTGACAACATCCGTCACCCTCCCTCAGTCCACCGATGCCGTCACTCCATCATAGAAGGCCACCAGATTGGTCAGGCACGACCTGCCCTTGGTGAAGCCGTGCTGGCTGTCTCGGATCACCTCCTCATCTCGCATGTGCCTTAGCATCTCCTCCAGGAGGATCCGCTCCATGATCTTTCCAGGCACAGACGTGATGACTATTATTAGTACAGAGTGGTTACTCTGGTGCACAATTTATATTTTAAAATGCTTTTATCAGAAGTCTTAAGAATTGAACTGTTAATGAAATGAAGTACATGCAGCTTAGATGCATCCTTCTGCTTCCACTTTTTCATCCTATAGGAACATGTATGGCCCCGATATAGCTTTCCAGTAATGTTCTTTTCCCTCGTGCTTCTGTCCTGAGCAAGGGATTGTTGTCAGTTTTCCTTAACTGGACCTTAACTAGGCTGGCGTGTGTGGTGAAGGAAAGAGAGATTCCTTCATGCAAAAATAAAATCACCTCTTTCCTACTAATGTCTAGAACTTGCTATGTGCATTTTTTTTTATTTTTTATTTTTTACCTAGGCTCAGTAAGTTGTCCATGAAATATTTCCTTTTTATTGCTCTCTTTGGGAGATTTTAGTCTCCAAGCCCTCTTACTGAAAACAATTCAAACTGCAGACTACACCTTCAACTGCATTTAATGTTATAAGACACAAGTTACCTTGTCAAACACACAATGACTAAGATTGAATGCACTCTGACGGTTATATCTAGGTCTTGTAAAAAAAACCACAGGTATACACAGAAATTTTGTGATCATAGTTTTCTCTGTAATGTTGTCCCTGTTTTATTATTGAATGGCCTGATTTTTTTTGCTGCATTTTTATGACTTTTTTATTTTCCTTTTTTGCAAAGCACTAGCACTAGAGAAATCGGAAATTTACCAACAGAATGATTTCCAATCTGAAAAAAAAGAACTTACTAGCATCATGTTTATACTGACCACAATTTCAATGGGTGATTTATTCATAAGGGGAAAAATATTTTTAAAGGCCTTTAAGAAGAAGTGAACTGATTTTTCAGAATGCAAGATGAAGTAAATCCCAAGTCACCTAAATTCGTAGTACCAGACTATGACTCATAGACTACCATGCTCCCAGAGATGCCTCAAATACACATCATAGTATGCCTAAAACCTTACTTTGGTTTCTGTATGTACAAGAAATGACTTTAGCCTTCAGAGGAATTCTCAGTTTTCCTTAGGGCAATCTAGACACTGATTAAATGAACTTTTCTGTGAAATGTATTTTCTGACTGAAGTCTTAATGACCAGGAAATCTTCCCCCCTTTTGGGATTCCTAGTAAGTAGTCAACTTCTCTTGGAAGTTAAAATGTTACTTCACAAACACTTGGTCCACAATGTGCAGGAGACCAGCAAATTTAGTACTTAAAAAGCCCACAATTCTGGTTTGCAAATAAATTACACTGGCAGAAAGTGTTTCAAAAAAAACAAAACAAAAGTCAATAATGGCTTTTAGAGATGCTTTATGCAGAATATGACTACAATCAGGAAACAGTTCTCTGAGAATATGTTTATGACAGGGTGTGTTTTTTCCAAATTAGTTTTGACTTAGGATTTCAAGCATCTCAGTACAAGAGAGACATGGAGCTACTGGAGAGAGTCCAGCAAACAGCCACAAAGATGCTGAAAGGATTGGAGCACCTCACCAATGAGGAGAGGCTGAGAGCTGGGACTGCTCAGCCTGGAGAAGAGGAGGCTCAGGGCTATCTTAAGTGTTGATAAATAACTGAAGGTAGGGTGCAAAGAGTACAGAGCCAGTCTGTTTTCAGTGGTGCCCAGTGCTAGAACAAGAGGCAATGGGCACAAACCAGAACACGGGAGTTTCATGTGAGCACCAGGCAGCACTGCTGTGCTGTGCAGGTGACAGAGCACTGGCACAGGCTGCCCAGCGGCTGTGTGGTTTCCTCCTTCAAAAATCACCTGGACATGGGCCTGGGCACCCTGCTGTGGGTGTCTCTGCTGGAGCAGGAGTTGGATCAGGTGGACTCACAAAGTCATTTCAACCTTTACCACTCTGTGATTCTGGGATTTTGTAAAAGTGAAGTCCCATGTAACAAATCTACTGAGCTGCAGAAATCTGCAATAGTATAAAACAGTTATGGAACTAGGATAGTTCCATTTTTCCATTTGTATGTAAATAGATAAATATGCTGGCCCTTGTGCCTATACCCAGGCATCTCACACAATTTATGTTGAAATGAATGGTTCTCTGTGTGAGCAGTGCTATCCTAAATCTTGTCTGGGCAAACTCCCCTGATCCCTCTCTCCAGTATCCAAACCCACGCAAACCACACAACAATAAATTCTAGTTTAAAATTTGCACACTAAAATACATACAATTTTATTTCTACTATTGAATATCAGCTCCTTAACCTAACTAAACTAGCTGAAGCCAGTCCAGCCTAACTGAATCTGACCTCACAGATCTTTTGCAGCCTGAGGTTTTGCACATAAATAAAGAGCTTGTTGAAGGTGCTTAGTGATGCTTAACCTGGAAAGAAGACATGTTTATGATAATGCTAAAGACTTTGAATCAAAAAAGCTGAGGTTGGAGTACAAATTAAATACTACTTGCAGTGCTGTAGCTGAAGGACATAACCACTCTAAGAAATAATTTCTTAAAATCATGTAACTAGTGTCACTTGAGCTCATTTGTCATCACTCTTAGAAAATGATTTAAATGAGCTTTATTGACAATTCAACCTAAAATTTTCTGGAGGTCCAAGACTGCCATCAAGGAAGAAAAGATTGAATTTAAGACTGTGGGCAGATGTGCTGTTCTGTAGAACACTTCTTCAAGTATGATTCCCTTCCCTGCAAAGGCAGTAAAAAAACAAATCCCAGAGCACATAACAGTCCATAAACAATTACTAAAGTCCAAACCACAGTCTCCAGAATGTAAAATAGGGGGATATGCATAATTAAGAAAGTTGAGAAAATGTTTAGAACGAAAGAACAAATGCAATTGCTGTAAAGAGTTCAAATTAGCCCTATGATTAAATACAAAACTATGCTTAAGTAATATCCTTACTATTATTTAAACTGATAATGATGGGGAAATTTTAATTGGGTTCATAATGAAAAGGCTAACAGCTTGTTATCTACAGTCAGAACTCACCAAAGGATGATATTTTAGTGCAAACATACAATTCTTTGCTATGCTGAGAGAGTAGATGGAACAGCTAGAAACTTCCAGTCCCATTTAGGAATCATTAACTGTAACACCATGTCTAACTCTCCCACTCCCTCTCCCTTTCCCCATTCTTCTTCCTTTTTTTTTTTTTTTTTAAGGAAATCATAAAATTTTATGAAATTGCCACACTTTCCTTAATTAATTACTCTGTTTTTTCTTCAAATACAGTAGAGACAAAACATAATTACTCCTATAAACAAGTAAATTTACACTTGCCAAAATAAACATGGAACTGAAGTTTCTGGTTCTAGGTTCCTGTTTTCGATAACAGGAAATGCCAAGAGTCTTTCCATACTGTTTGAAACATCGCTGTCCCTAGTTTGCATTACTATCCCTTTTCACATGATTTTTTTTTTTTTTAAATCACCTGCTCATTTTAGGCATTAATTCTTTCTGCCGTCAGTGGTACAGTTTCGCTAACCTTTCATTCTCCCTTATGCCTTTTCCATTTTGCTCTCACTTCCACACAGCCTTACTTTATTTCATTCTTATTTCTCCCTCCAAAAGGTAATTTTTAGATAGTAGCTGTGAGAGCTTTTCAAGTTGGAAGCTGGTTGCCTAAAAATATTGTGGAAACCTGTTCTTGGAGATATTCAGCACTTCACATGTTATGGTCCTTAGTAACCTGCTCTGACTGAAGTTGGATCTAAATTTGGAATTGCCCTGTATTGAGCAGGGTTTGGACTAGATGGGGTCTAGACTTTCTGTCTGGTGAAGAAGGCTTCCTTAGGTTCATGACAGATTCTGGTCAAGATCAAAATGGTAACAGGAATCACAGCTCCTCTCCAAAAGGTCTCTTGGTATGTATCCTTTAATGAAACTGAAGTCACTAATCATCGTTCGCAACCACATCTTAATGATCGCATTTAGCTTACTTGCTCGGAGAATTAATCAATTGCTACTGGCACATTTTCATTCTTATTGTGCTGTTGGCTGATTTGGAAGTCAGTTTGTTTCAATATGTTTAAAATACATAGCTCTTAAAGGATATTAAGCAATTGATTTTATTTATTTTTGTTTCAGTGTAGTCTTCTTGGTGTTCTGTAAATCATTTTCTCTTTTGTTCTGCTTAAAAAAGTTGACTAATACTATATACAAGATGTATTCAAATCTATGCAAATCAAGTTTCATTTTATGATGCAGCATAAATATGAATTATACAACTAGTAGCTTAACTTAAAAATTCTGATTTAGCATTAGGAAGTTAGCTGTAAATTGTAATTTGCCATCTGCTCACCATATATATACCACTTCTGGAAAAGATAAATTGAATTATTTGCCATACCTAATGCAGAAATAAACTCACATTCAAAGCGTCAGTTACACTTGTTAAGAAAGATTTGCTGAGTCTTTAGGAAAAAGACTCATGAGTAATTTTAAGTATCAGTATGATATATACCGAAACACTTTAAAACCTGTTCTGACACTTTAATTTATCATTTGAAATGAAATATCTTGTTGTTTCCATAACAAAACAATCTTATAAATGCTAAATTCTAGTTTGAATTAGTGAAGGGATGAAATAGGGATAAAAATTATAAATTTTATTTTAAATATTAACATTAGTAAGTTGGCAGGTACAGTGCAGATCAACTAATAAAAACAACCTGCTTTTGCGAACTCTTTGTCTCATACAGAAGAGGATATTAAAAAGGACTAATAGGTTTTTAACTAAAAATGTCCCTTTTTATAGCATAGCAGTGAACTGAGGTTGGCATTTTTCCATGCTCCTCATGTAAGTTCTTTAATCAGTGCATCAGTAGAAACTTAAGCAAAAGCTAGACTGTCTCAATACTTTGTCTAGTGAATCCCTGGGGCTCCGCTCCCATACGTAGTACTCACAGGTTACTGGATCCAAATATAACTGAAACCAAAGAGCTGGAAGTGGGTAGAACCAAAGACCACAGTCTTCAATGAGCTGCTACAACCTTGCCATTAAAATTTGATGTTCCACAGACCTCTATGAGCTCTACAATGGCTTCAAAGAGTGGCTTCAAATCCTTGACTTGAGGCTTTCATCTGCTCCCCATATTGTCTACCCTCTGCAATACCTTTATAATTGTATTTAATGTGATATGGGTAGTTTGCTTGGGGAAAACCTCAAAATGCACAGTAGAGTGCACCCAAGCACTCAACGATATACAAAGTGGTTCAACCCTGGCCAAACCACTCTACCCCATTTTCCCTTGACATAATTGCATGTCCAGTTTTAAACTCACAAGATAACCACTTTTCACTTCCTAGCGCTTATTTGGCTAGGACAATATGATATGTTCTGATCAAGCAGTGTGCATGGCCATTTGAAAAAGGTCTGAGAAGTCAGGACGATTTCCAGCTGCAGCTGAAGACAGTGTGTTGCACAGTTAGTTTCATTCTTTACTCTGCTTTTGTTAAGTTTTAGACATGATCTGGCTTCTCCCTTCCATAACGATACTTGAAAATCTCAAAGAAGATTGCTTTCTCCATCCTTTTCTTCTCCTGTGTTCAACACTAAATGAGAAACAGATCGGTTTTCAAGTAGATTTCAATAGATATTTGGAAACATTGCCTGTCTCATGGCGTCTTTGGGGTTCTCATTCCGTTATTCTCTTTCAATAGAATTTACTTTGAGAAAGAACATGAGCGTAGAGGTAGGGAAGGAAAAGGAACGAGTTTAGTTATAGCAGGAGGAGGGAACTTGTCCCAGGAAAATCTATGAAAGGCTATCAGGTATTGACAACTTCATTTCAAGAGCTGACAACGATTTTTCAAGCAGAAACCAATTTAATCAGGAAATGTCAATTTCTTGAACAAGGAATTTTCTCCATGCATGTTTCTTTCGTGTTCATACAAGTTCAATGGACCCTAGTGTGAACAGCACTCCAAAAGTGTTTGAAAGTGTTTGGCTCCAGAGCAAGGACTAATATGCCCTCTCCCTGGGCAGCCAGTTTGTTGGGTCAGTCTTTCTGTTGGGACACCCAGGGTAAGGGGCAATACTTGAAAATACTAAGTGAAGCTGATTTAATTCTTGTCAACAGCTTCACGTCACTAAAATGCAGTGGGAAGACTTGGAAGGCATAAACTTTGCCTCATTCAGTACAACAGTGCTTAAGCTCATCAGGGCCCTCTCCTGTTAGGCCAGTTTCTGGTTTAGCACTCAGGGCTATATGTCATGCAATCACATCAGTCAAACCCCTGTGCATATTTAATTTCTTGTCCCAGTCTAATTAAACAAAAAGTTGTCATGCTTCACTCCATTTTAGATTCAACAAACTCTTTCTGGTTTCCTTGCCTTTTGCCTGAAGTTCCACTGCATCTATATACATGCATGTGCATGTGTGTGTATGTGTAAGTCACAGTCTGATCATTATACATACATCTTCTCTCTTTGAAAACAAGGCTAGGTTAAATAGCTCTTCATTTTCTTGGCCATTTGAATACTCTACTGAATAGTCTGCTTTGATACTAAAAACAAATTTACTTTCTTGGCAGAACCGGTGTACTTGATCCCCAGGAGATTTTAGCACCGTCCATATTTGCTGATGAGTGTTTTGTTCTCAGGAAATCCATAGCACAGAACACGCCAGCGAAGGAATCCACCTTCTTTTCGTCGGTGATAAAATATTTATCTTACCACTAGGGGGCAATGTTGCTCTTCATTTAATAGCAGACTTGTGGTGGAGAGGTTTGTGTTATTTTTAGCAAACTTAAGAGAAGTGTTAAGAATGGTTTCTTTAATACAAAAGAACACTTTTCCTCATCATCTATAGTATTTTCGCAGTGGATGCTCCCATCTGAAACAATAAAAATATTTCTGTATTAAAGAAGAATCAAAATAGCATTCATTAGCGTGAAATTCTGTCGCTTTATCAGTTAGTGTTCTGTTAAATATTAAATTACATAAAGTATCTAATCCTATTTTGGAACAAGGAAAATAGTCTACTTTGTTTCTTTTTTTTTTTTTTTTCAGTTATTATTTCTTTACTTTGAGATAGAGAGATGTTTGTTTGAAGATCTCATTAGTAAAGAAGAATTAAGATCAATTAATAACCCAGTCAGATGTGCATGTATGCTTCATGAACCAATTCTCTCCGTGCCCTACTCAGAGGCACTAATTTGTTGAAGCTCCAACATGTATATAGTTATAGTTTCTGGTAAGTAAGAAGCAAGAGGAATTAGAAAAACAAAATGCATTGATTCTAAGAAAAAAAAAAAATCAGAAAAATATGGTAGGAATATAGAATGGCTTTGCTTTAAATACTAGTCATTTTCTACATACGTATAATTATCAAGGCAAGAAGCTTTTCTGCAATAGAGAAAAATGTTATGAAATATGTAAAGATTCTAAGCATCTATATTTGTACGAATTAAAAAGCAATTAAAAATGAAAATAAATCCAATGCATTAACCCTCTTTTCCACTATCTTCAATTATCCTTTTACTACTATTTTATATAAAAACATCCGGTTTCCAGCCAGCTCTAAAGTATTGAAAGAGAGTACAGAAAGAGAGCAACTGAATCATATAACACCAATTTTACATGCAGAAAACTCGTTATCTGTCATAATTACTGTCTGTTTTATTATTCCTTACGTCAATAATCCAAATTCAGTATTTTCATCATCATCCCCTTTAAAAATCTTAATTCACCTTCTGTCCTTGATTACAGTGTTGTGTACTAACACCATGTGTATCTGCAGCAAAAAACTAGGAGTGCAGATTCTTTTTTTTGAAATGTGCGTTATGGGAAGAATTGCTTCCATTTTCTCTGCATTGTTCCCCAGGAGTGCCTTTGAGCAGACGGGCTCCACCCAGTTGTGATGGAGAGACGTGCACAGGTCTCACGTAATGCAGATATCCAATCTCTTAAAAAAGCCATTAGAAATCATTACAGCTGGCCAAAATTCTTCAGAAAAAATGATGATCTTCAGAAAATGTTAGCTTACCCCGATTAAAACTTACAGAGGCTTCTGTCAGTTTTGATTATGAATTTTTCTTAGAACATGGTAATATTTGGATGAAAATGAAGCAATGATATTTCAGGATAGCACTGCATCCGGTTGTTGGATGATTACTGTTGGACACCAGTTACAGAAGTGCAAGGCCCTGAAAGAAAACAGGCACCACAGTGATTAAAGCCACGCCCTTACACAGTGTTTATTAGCACCTCACCTTTGTATATGTTTATCATTTCTTATCAAAATCTTTGAGAGCATTAGCTGTAAGTTGTACTAAGTTTTTTTTAATGTGTTGAGGAAAACACATTATCCAAGTTCTGAAAAGGGGACAGTGGATTCAAGATGAAACAGTTTCTGAAATACACTTGGAAATTGTGTAACAGAGGTCGAAAAGAGGGCATATCACCGAAATAACAACCTGCTCTGACATCGACTAATCCAGAAGAAAACAAAGCCCCATCTTTTTCGAAAAGCAGGCTGATGCTAACTGAGACATTGGCAGCCTGCATTCCGGCATAGAGCCCACTCCTCTGCTTAATGGATTTGCTTAATGCCACCACCAGCTGAATCATGCTGCTTTATACCATCTTTCTGCAGCACTGTCCAAATCTGACTCTAAGAGTATAAATAAAATAACAAAGTGATGTGCTATGCCTACCCAGTAGTTCAAAATCACTTTTTAACTGATGAGATTGAAAAGACTGGCGAGAGTGCAATTGAGGTGGCTGCTTCAAAAGCCCTCACAACTTCCCTGTAGCTCTTTTGCTTTCTACCTGGAAAATTCTGCTTCGAAGATCACAAGCATATAGGGCTGCCTTTTACCTATGTTAATAATGACTACTTTCTCTAGTCTTGAGGTCCATCTAAAGTATCAGGTATTTAAAAATAGAATGAAACCCCAAAACCAGAGAACAAGAGCTTATCTCCTGTTACTCTAAGCGACATTTGGTAGTGCTGAGTGAATCACAGTTTTGAAACCTTCCCATTTTATAAGGAAATGATCCTCAATAAAAAAAANNNNAAAAAAAAAAAAAAAAACTTGGAAAGAGGGAAAGTTCTTCTGCTTAGACACAAATGCTGGAAGTGTGACTGTAAACATGAAGGCAGGACACTGATCAAATAATTCCTCATCTTACCAACACAAACCAGTCTTTTTCAATAAGGCACAGATGGCAGTCCTGCAAGCTGTAGCCTGTGGGGAAGAAACCAGTGATTCAGGGCTCAGTTGTTGAAGGAGTGTAACACTGATTTCAATCACACTGTCTGGAAAGCTGTCAGGTGCTGATTTCCCCTCTGTGTCAGTACTTTTATGTGACCTTACAGAAAAGGCAGAGAAGGACCCAGAGCATGGAAATCAAATGTGAGCAGGAGTTCTGGCAGGCAGAATTTGTGCTGCTACAAACTCAGTGAGAAACTAGGCAGTCACTTGTGTAGCTTTCAGAGATGAAATAAGCTAATATTTTATTGTGTCTAGAGATAAGGAAGGATGTCAGCACATGTGGGCACAGTTCAGTCTCATCTATTCAAGTCACACAAGATGCATTCAGATTAGTTTGAAATGCAAGACAGAAAATTAGTAAGAAACAAGATAAAAAAGCACAGACAATTATATACAGGATATTACAGAGCCCAAGTGATTCTGACTTATTTGTGATATCTGCATATAAATGCAAAATTTTGATGTGCCTCATAAGACACTAATATCAGTTGAAGTTACATCTATTTCTGTATTTTGATTTTGTCATATTTGTTTGGCCAGTTATGAAAACAACAGAGGGTGGGGTTGTCACTTTCCAAATGAATCATAATTTGACCTTTATTAAGATTTGTATGTGAATTACAGGTGATAACTAATGACTTTTTACGCGGGTGGATAATGGTAGGACAAGGGGGAATGGGCTAAAACTGAAAGAGGGGAGGTTTAGGTTGGACATCAGGAAGAAATTCTTCCCTGAGAGAGTGGTGAGGCGCTGGCACAGGCTGCCCAGAGGAGCTGTGGCTGCCCCATCCCTGGCTGTGTTCAAGGCCAGGCTGGATGGGTTCCTGGGCAGTTTGATCTGGTGAGCTAGTGGTTGGCAGCCCTGTCCACGGCAGGGGGGTTGGAACTAGATGATCTCTGAGGTCCCTTCCAACACAAGCCATTCTGTGATTCTATGAGAAGTTAACATCAGTTGATTCAGACTGCTGCGGAAGGAATATGGAAGAAAAAACACCATTTGGCCATTGTAAGCTATGAATGACCTTGGTTTGGATTATTTCAAATTTTTTTCCTAAAAAAAAAAAGGCAGTATATTACAGACAATTAATAAAAGACATGAAAAGACAAGTAGGTTTGTGGATGCCAAATAAATTAGCCAAATATTAACAAGTTTGCATAAGCTTAAGTTTTGTTCTGAAGTTCAGAAGCAATTTATAAACTAGGAACCAAACAGTTTACGTGGAAGTGTGAGTCTAAGAGTATCTCTAATAAAAGTCTACATGCTGAAACAGAAACTTTAGCTTTGTGCAGGCCCCAGATGATGGTCTGAAAACTGTACCCAGCTATTACTTAATCCTGGAGATGCTTAAATTTAATAGCTGGGCCCGTCTCCTCTTTCAAAAAACACAAGGCCCTTCAAACATTGTTTCTGGAAGAGCCTGAAGCCATACCAACACAGGGCACCTCAGGACCTGACCCTTAGCTGAGCCTTGTCAAAGCGGGGATGAAAGTCATCTCCCCAAAGTTTAGATGTCTTTAATGTACAGACATCTATGTCCGTTACAAACCAGTGGAAGAATGCTTTATAATGAGATAGATGTTATAATCTCTTTAGAACCAACAAAAAGCAATAGGCATTTCTGCTGCTGGATTCAACTGATCTGTTTTCAAAGTCTATATTGGAAGATGAATCACACTATAGATGTGCCCAAGCGGCTGTCTGCACTGTAGACATGTAAAATAGATTGGATGAATCCTGCCAAAGTAGTTTTTGCTGAAGCACCCTAAGGATTTTGATCTGATTAATGACCTCTCTGTTTCTAAAGAATCAAGATCCCTAAAAACTTTAAGTGTCTGCTTTTCACCTAATGGCCTGATCATTGGATTGTTTATGCAGGGAACTGGAGTCTGACCCAGAGCCCACCCCATCTCTGTATAGTTCAACCACTTGTCAGTTCTTATGGGAAAGTTTAAATCTTTGTGTCAGAAGTAGTGCTGACAGATAGAAAGATTTTCAGCTTCCATTTTTAAGAAAAATCTCAGTGGCAAAAGGATTGGAACTTCATTTGGGCAGAAAGAGCTCAAGTCTGTGACCTGTGGTTGAGGTACTCCATGTTGTGGCACTTTTTGTGTTTTCTATGACTTGTGGATGGACCACTACACACCAATTCGGTTTTGTGCTATTTTATTTCTTGTTATTTTTTTCCCTGTCAGGAATGTTTCTGTATTTCATACTAAAAGAATCATTGCAAAAACTGTACAAAATTACCATGGGAGTAGTTATCAGGGCCTGGGCTCTGGGTGTGAGCCAATTTTTTCTCTATTTCCAGTTTCAGGAAAGTTGTGTTCCTTTCCTGAGCAATGATACCATTTTCAACAGGAGTATAATGTTGAACCCCAGCTCAAAGTGCAGACAGTGATGATTACACATGTCTACCTGGAGACAGGAGATGGAGACAAGAACTGCATTCCCCTCAGACATATGTTACACGTGCCTACGTATTTTAGTGCATATGTCTTAAGCTGGTCCTGAACCTAGCTCATTCTTTTTTTTTCTTCATTTTTTTTCCTTTCAAATAAATATAATGTACATGTAATGGAGGAACATTTATTAAATCTCTGCACCACAAAATGTAATTTTCTCTGCAGCAGCTGCATAACTCTATACACATTACAACACACAAGTCTCAGTGAAGAAAAGACACTGTTATTGCTCAGCCACAACACCAGAACAGGGTCATTTTTCCATCCTGGCTTGTATAATGGTATTGTATTTTCTCTGCACAGTTTCAACCAGCATATCGATGTCATGTTTCAAGTGCATACTCAAGCCCCGAGCTTTCTTTTGTCCAGGCATCTTTGTCTTCGATGATCCTTGAGCCTACCAAAAGGAAAGATACTGGGAGATGACTTGAATGTGCCCAGGTTCCAATGCAGTGCGTTGGGCAGTCTGTATCTGCCTTCCCATGCCCTACCTGCTGTAGTATTCTCATCCTATGGCTGACATCCACCAGACACGTGAAACATCCTACAAAGGCCCTGAAGCTGTGTAGAGTAAGAACAATGAGATTTTTCAAAAGTCTATCTCGAGCTGCTATAGCAGTTGCATTATATTCTCAGTGAAGGGAAAGAAATGAGATTTCCTCCTGTTCCAGTGCAGACTACAGACTTTGAGTTCAAGTGGAGCCGAGCCCATACACCCACTCCAAACAGCATGCTTCTTGGATGCTGGGGAGATCTGGCTGCTTGTTCCCTTCACAAGCATTCACTCCCCTTCACACAGGGCTACCAAAATCACATACAGACGTTGCATTAAAATCAGATACTTCAGGCCTCATACTAATAATCTTTCCTCTGGTTCTTGTCTTTTAAGACCTTCCTTTGCTTCTCATATAGAGTGCCTGGTTATATATACCCTGACTAAATGAAAAATTCTTCCTAACGTTATGTCCAGCATGTTTCCTGCTTATTTTTTTTCCTACAAAGTACAATATTTCCAGATGTCATAGAAGTCATCCAAAGGAAAAGTTTGCACTTGTACAAATTCCAGAAATTCATGTGTAAAAAAAACCCAAACAACCACAAACCCAACAACAACAACTGAAAAGACAACCAACAATCAAAATAACAATAATAATAATAAGAAATAATAAGAAAAAACTGTTCCATAACAGGGGCAAAAGAAAAATGAATGGCAACAGGTTCTGCATCTGCCCTAGTGGGGCACCACTTGACAACATCTTACATACAACTGGAAATAAAACCAGTAAACTTTTTCTTGCCTGACCTTTTCTTCTATTTTCTTCTGGCACGAGAAATTAAGTAGAGCTGAAATATTAAACTAAAATCAGCCACTTGTATGAATAATTGTGAAGACTGTAATCTTCAATTATTCAAAATGATTTCTTCAATTTAATATTTAAATTCAAACTGTTTGCCTAAGGAACAGGCACAGTAATTTTCATTTTGCTGTTTTTCTTATGCTTCCTAAAGCATTTGAATATACACAAGTCTTAGGATAGCAATAAAAGTGATTACATGATTAAAAATGTAAGGGTCTACTTTATGCTAAGACTTTTGCTGGAAATAAGTGGTTTTCATGAATATTAAAACACCAACTAGTTAAAATAAAAAAAGTAACAGCAAAACTAACAACAACAATAATACCAATGACAATCATTTTTTTTTATTTTCCTGTGGCAAATGTTTTTTAAAATTACTGAAATTTTAAAATCCACTCAAAAGTATTGACCTATAGAAAATATTTAATTTAGAAATTCTAGTGAAAATCTTTGGAGTTCATGCATTTTAAATAGGAAAGAAAAAATAAAAATAAAAATATTGATTTTTTTGATCTTTTGTTTTCTCCTAAATTATTTATAAATATGCAAAAAAGATTTCAAAAATTTCCTTCCTTCCTTCCTTCCTTCCTTCCCTCCCTCCCTCCTTCCTTCCTTCCTTCCCTCCCTCCTTCCCTCCTTCCACTTCATTCAATTTTCAGCTTAAAGGGGAAAGGAAGACAGAAAAATCACTAACATTTATTTACTAGGAAAAAAAGAAAAAAAGATTATTTTAGGCAAAAAAGATTTTTTCATTCCAAAACCTTCAATAAAATACGGCCACATATTTCAGTGAGCTCATCTCATAACCGTCCTATCATACAGAAACTGTTAATTCACATCACTGACTAAGGCTTGCCAAGGCTATCTCACAATCCAGAAGTTCCATGCCCTGAGAAATAATGTATTGTTTCAATGTATAATATATTTAGTCTCTTCATTGTAGTGTAAAGTTCGTATGACTTATTGTTGAGTGTGTTTCTTTAAGGATGACTTTGGCTTTGTTACAGGAACCTCATTTTTTATTGAATACCAGAGTGAATAGCTATGTAAAATCTGCATGATTTGTTGGCATTAAAACTAAGGCTGCCTCCAGGCACTGTTAGCTCACGCATCATCCTTTACTTAATTTCTCTGTTTTGTTTTAATTTGTAAACTGTCTCTGAGCTAGAAAGCACATTTTTCTTGTAGGTTTTCTCCGCTGATATTAAGAACCTATCTTACTCTCCTGAGTATATGGCTTACTTTATAATAGGTGCAGAAGAACAGAGTTTATTAAATTGCAGTAATACACTTCGCATGTTTCATAAGGCACAAGAATTCCATTTAAATGAGGTTTTTAATTTTGTGTATATCATGCATAAAATGACATTAGTGCTGACTTGCAGATATAAAATAATCAGTCTACCAGTCACTTTTCTAAATGTTGTGCTTTTATTTCCTTTCATGACTTCGCCATTTTTAAAGTCTCCTACAGAACTGGACTATCATTTAAGTTCAGGAACTCTGCTTGAAACTAAACTAGCTAATATCACTGATAATTTTTTAGCTCAACAAATCCATCAGCAATGCTGCAGGTGTCTTTTGATTTTTTATTTTATTTTTCAGCCGGCTTGTAAGGTGTTGTCCAAGATTTTTCTCTTGTTCTCCAGTCCTAAGAAGAAGCCAGAGGATAAGTCACAGCATTATGATCCTAAAAGCTAGTCTGAACATGTCTCGGATAAAGATTTAGACTGCATTAAAGGATAGTCATACTCATCTATAAGGTCTTATATTTTCTTGCTGAGGGAGTCAGTTGAGTGTAGGCAGTCCACAAAAGCAACATGAATCACTGACAGGTTTGGACATCAGCAAAATTTTCACACTGAACTCTCATGATAATGATTCTTTCCTAAAATGATATCTAGGGTTGCTTGAAACCGTGTCACTGTCATAAGGTTATTGCTGCAAGCATGACCTTGGCAAACCATTTCCTCTCTTTTATTCTCATTAAATGGTAAGTGATGGCAACACAGACATCATTGTGGAGGCTTCTACCAGTTACTCAGTAGGAGAAGTAAACCCTTAGCAATAGTCTGACCTTTACAAAAGAGTGGGTTTCAACTGAAAACAAGCAAACTAAAACAAGCAAACAACAACAACAACAACAACAACAAACCCCACAGTTTCTGAGTGCATCATAATTATTGAGTTTGGTTCTTGTGCAGTGAGAAAAGTTACAAGAAACCTCTAGGTACCTAATAATATAGGTACCTGCTTCTTTGATAAGAGAGAAATATACATATTTCTGGTGGAAGTTAGTGATATCTATTCTGATGCCTGTGTTTCTGACTGAGAATTTGAATCCCAGAGTTGCAAAATATCTTCCACTATCGCAAATGTGCTAAGACCCTCGCCTCAAAATCACTTGCATGTAACTAGGGAGAAAAAGACAGTGAAGTGGCAGTGAAAGAATCATGCTTTCAATATTGGAAGTTTAATAATGTCGTATTAGATATAGTAATATTGAAGTCTTATCCTAAACAAAGTCTGCAGATATAAAATTATAGATTTGCTGGTCACATCCCATTTTAATTCCATGCTTTTATTTCCTTCCAAGATTTTATTGAATCAAAGATCTTGTGCAGAGCCACCTAATTCCATGAATACCATTGATAGGCTAGCTGTCTGATTTTTTTTTTTTTTTGCTTTTTTTTGTTTGTTTTTTGAGACATTTTGACAAATTGTAGTTTCATAGCACAAGTACTATACTGGAGAAGGCTATAATATTGGACTGTGCATCAGAGTATTAAAATTTAGGCTTACAGAAATACACAATTTAGGTATTTTTTATTCTTCATTGATTGTGTAGCAGGCTGTCCAGCTAGATTAAAAAAGACAATTTCAAAATTGAGAGTAGTTGTAAATGAAGTTGACCAAGGGAGATTTAGGAGGGAAATAAAGGAGTAGAAATTAGGACTTTTTAAAAGTGAACACAAAATCTGAACAGTTGTGGTCAAAAAGGAGGCAATGTTGACACAAGTAATTAGGGAAAAAAAATAAAAAAA
>VXAV01000163.1:180427-194397 GCA_013399715.1 Alectura lathami | reverse complement strand
GTTAACAGTTAACTAGCTGAAGGTCTCCAGAGAAAAACACTTACATAAAGAGGTACAAAAACCTGAGAGAAACAAAACAAAACAGAGAAATGAAAAATGGCAATTCAGCAAGGTGGAAGATTAGCCCAGGTGCCATGGAGATTATCACTTCCTCAACCAGCTGATGAGTGTCTGATGCCTGACCAGCAAAGAGTCACCAGGATTCTGTCCTGCAGGTGCTAAGAACATCTGAGTTAAGCCTAGAACGACAGTCCACGTGTTTGCTGTATCTACTAGCCAATACATAAGATCGTTATTAGGTGGTCATAAGTTGTATATGAGTGTCTTTGCAAGTGTCTGCACAGAGTAAAATCCCTAAAGTGTTGTGCTCTTGACTCCAGAAAGGTCTTCTTTGGCAGTAGTATTTACTACATGCCTTAGAATGTCTTCAACACCTGGGAAGTCTCAAAGGGCACGAAATGCCTATGAATAGGAAATTAAATCACGACATGATTTTCTCTTGCTAACAGAGAGATTGGTGGTAATGATCGATATGCAAGAAAAGAAAGATTTGCCATGAATTAGTATGAGGTTCCTCTCAAAGTCTTTAACATGGCCTGGCATTTTTACCAGGTGGAAATCTCCTCTTTGGGAGGATTGGGATTAATTTCATAAGTGTCTTTGATTGAAATAACTAGCAGGGTGTGCAGGTCTTGGGATATATGGGCCTGGGTGGGTGCAGACAGATGCCATCCCATTTTACCAGTGTTTAAGCCAACCAGAGATGTGTGAAGTTTGACCCAGGAGCCGTATGACTCCAGAGTCATGTCTCAATGCCAACCTAATAAATTCTGCAGAGTGTGAGGAGGAACCTGCTTCTGTCTGCATCTCTCTCATCCCTCTCTGTGGATATATCCTATTGCATATACATTGTAAAATACAGACAGCAAAGAGGTTGTTTTCTTCTTCTATTTAATTTCTCAGATCCTGACAAATACTTCTAAAAGAAAGCAGACGCCTATGAAGAATATCAGGAAATTTTCTTCCTATCTCTGTCAACAGCTGCTAATGTTGGTTTGTTTGTTGTGTTTCATACATACCTACACAGAACAGCTCTAACACAGCAGTAACATTTTATTTAAAGCCACAGGAATTCCCCTTGGAGAAATTCCTAGAGTGTCACGTTCAGATAAACAGTGCCATGCAAGAAACTAGCTGTGTAGTCATTAGGTTGGACTTTTGTCTTCAAGGACACCTACAAGTACAATATAAAAGGAAAAATTCACCATGCTCTTTGCCACAGAATGACGATAAGTAAATAAGTGTGTAAAATATTTTGCTTGAAGGTCACTTTATCTTTTCTCATTCCACCGCATCTGAAGAATATGAGTCATAACTGAGAGGAAAAACAAAAACAAGAAAAACAAGTAATCAAAATTTAAGAATTTCTGATATTTATCTTGTATTCTTTTTTACATTCAATAATTCAATATTTTTATTTTTTTTTCTAATGTTCCACTAAAAGCAGCTATTTTCTTTGACAATGATAACGCTCTATAGCAATATATATATATATATATCAATCTTTGTCAGCAAAACAAACCTCAAAGGCAAGATGATAAATAGGTTATGAAAAATGTTTTGCACTAACTCTCATGCTTTTATATAGTATGAGTTACAGAAGAGAATCTGAAGTGTTTTGGTTAGTATCCTTTTCTTACAACTACTGTCACTGACAAGAGACAGAGATATCAGATGTTTGTGACGGTATAATTTCAACTACAAACATATTATTTTGAATTACTGAAAAAAAAAAAAAAGACTTCTGAAGTATTTTTCTTTTGTTACTGTTGTAATTCATTTGCTTTTATATGAATTGTCTTATTGATAAAGGTATTAATCTAAGTGTAGACATGAAGAAGATTCTCCTTCGAGTGGTGCTGGATACAGATGCTGTTATTAAACCTATTAACAAATAAATACAATTGGTTATGTTACATTAATATTTAGGTCTTTAATTTAGGTCTTGACTTTAATAGAAAGGAAGGGAAGGGAAGGGAAGGGAAGGGAAGGGAAGGGAAGGGAAGGGAAGGGATCTGTACAGTCCTTGTCTCATCTGATATTTCTTATTAACTAGATCTCATAAGAATGAATGACTGATTAACTTTATATAGGCTTTATTAGGACTAGCAGGGTAGATTATAGAAGGGATGTCTGCATGGACACTGATTTTTTTTTTCTTTTTTTTTTTTTTTTTGCATATTCGCTTGTTTTGTTCTGGTTTGATTTGATTTTAGTTGTCTGAAGAATCAGGTCTAGGAACAGTCATACATGTGTGGTTAAACTTGTATCTGAATGTGTATGAGTGGTATTTATAGTCAAAAACACATTAGCACTCAAACTATGTAGAGGTATTATTTTGAACAACATTCTTATCTTTTGTACAAAGAATTACTCTTTAATTCCCCAAGTGGATTCAGAAGACTGCTGCCAATCTGCAGAGCTCTAAGGTGATGCCTGCACCTATTTATGAGGCAATTTTGAATCAGATTTTAGAAGGAAAGGCTCTCAGAGAAAACCGAGGATGACAGTATTAGGTAATCAGACAATGACAAAGTAGTCTGACCAGCTCCAAAGATCAGGAATTTGTGATACAGGCATTTGGGTTTGTGGGTTGCTTTGTTTATTTCCTTGGTTTTGGTTGATTTTGGTTGTGTGTTTGTTTTGTTTTGTTTTGTTTTGTTTTGTTTTCTGACAAAGATTATGAAAAGACATGACATGAGAAACTGTTTAAAATTTGAATTGAGATGCTGCAATTTTTATCTCAATAAGAATTCCAACTATTTGTACCCCATCCATGCCAAGGCAGGTATGCCTTACAGTCCACAAAGGCCATCCATCTCAACAGCTAAGCAGAATCTCCCTTGTTATCACCTCTCAGAAAAGATATTACCATTGTATTCTTTACACAGAAAATTGCTCCTTCACTTTTGCTGACAGAGATTGTTCCAAGGCACTGGGGTGTGCCCTTAATTTCCTCCTGGTGAAGGCAGTGGCAAGGCCAAACTCTGAATCTCACATTGTTCTGCACCATTAGCTACTCTGAAGGTATAAATGCAGCCTTCTGTCTCCTGCTCATCTCTTCTGGACAATATCGTCAGAAGGGGGCATCTGCAAAAGACAGCACCAGTGATCTCTGAATAAAGTTAACAGTAAAAATAAAGTATTTTGTGTTTGGTCAGTGTTGATGTACAGAAACTAGAAACTCTTGCTTGGGTAACTAGAACACAGACCTGCCTTTTAGCCTACAGCACAGTAACTTCTGGCCACCTGATATTTCTTCTGATAAAGGAAAAATAAGTTACCATTTGGACTTCACACTTTATGAGGTCTTCCAGTAGCTATCAGAAGAGCTGACACATGAGACGCTGACAGAAATGTCCAACAAAACATAGTTTTTGCAGAATTTGGACTCTGATCACATAGCTAGTACTTTTTACTTTTCCCTTCTTCTTGAGCTGTCCCCGCAGAGCTGATAAATGTGCAAGTCTGTCTGAACACCTCATCACGATAGTAATCCGGACACACACAGCGCTGTATGGGATGGATGTCTAATCCAAGTTGCTGACTGGGGTTGCAATAAAATGCTTACAACTTGTAGCAATTGTGTACTGCATAAAAATTCCTTGGCTAGCTATTAAACATTTGTTAGCTACTCCTTAGACATGAAAGCCTGCAGATCTCTCCAAATAACTTCAAGCTTTTTTAATGTTATCTTATATTTCAAAGTCAGTACTCCTCTGCTTTGTACAAACAACATTCTTTTCCTCTGTTTTAAAAGCAGTTTGGTTTATTACATCTTTCAATACTGCCTATGCGATTACCTGTTATTTTGCTATCGGTAAGCTGAGGGTTATTCAAATAAGAAATCAAAATGATACCTCATTCAGAGCAAATGTGACACATTGTTTGCTGATTATATATGTGTTAAGGTTTACAGTTTTCTCAAAAGGTTTGCAGTCTTGAACAAAATACAAACATCTGTCAAAGCAAGATGTTCTTATTAATCAGAAACATCAGCAATGTTGTCACTTTCCCAGATAAAGTGACATAAAGTGACCATGCGGCAAAGCAGGCAAATGAGTCAGTCGTGGGTTAATTCAAGGCTGTCCAGCGACAGGGCCTAGCCCCCTCCCTCACCCCTCCCCTCAAGGAGGCTGGGTAGAGGATTGAGAAAAGAGGTGGCATGGTTGAGATAAAAGATTATTAGTCTACTTAAAACAGCAAAGGAATGTAAGATAAAAAAATATGAAAAGGATCGAGAGCAATAAATCTGACAAACTGGAAAATATATGTGAAAGAAAGGATATGTATATGTCCACAATAGCGACTGGAGGCAAAAGGGAGGAGGAATTCTCGGAACCTGGAAACCACGTGGGAAGGGACAGGAGCATTCTGGGGGCTGTGGTTTCCTTTTAGCAGCCCTCCCACAAGTGTCAGCTCATTACATGATGTCATGATATGGAATACCTGTGGAAAACCCTGACAGAGTCAAGGGTATTGTAAAGAACAAAACCAATCTGAAGTTTCTTCAGCATCCAACAGGGGTGAAATTTTTCAAAGCATTCTTAATTACTCAAAATGTTATCTGAGGCAATAATTTTTAAGAATCATAGCTTTCTCAGAACATTTCTATGAATATAAATCGACTAAATTCTATAAAGACTAGAAGGTGACCCACTTAGCAGGTGGGTGAGCTTCAGAGTTCAGAGTTTCAATTCATGTTGTACATGCACACAAGTTTTGGGATGTAAGCACCAAACTCCATCCAAATATTTTTAAAATGGAGAAATTTTTTTCCTGAGATTTCAACACCTTCCTGCTTCTAACAAAACATCAACTTCTCTGAATATATTTTGCTTTTTGTTTATAACAGTAGTGAAAAGAGGACTAGAAATTGCAGGGATATTTGAATTTGAAAACAAGTAGAAATTAAAAGCGGTCTAAATATTTTGGACCATAACAAAATTTCGAGTCTTTTCAAGTTTGGATATACATTTTGAAACATCCATCTCTTTATCTGGCTGGTGAGCCCACATCTTTATTAGTGGGAACTGCATATAATGTTTTCTTGGTGTGATCTCAGAAGGATCATGTAGAAACAACATCATTTCCCGGCTGGCTATTGCAATAGCCGTGCTTATACAGCTTGAAATTGATTTTTCTTTCAACACAGTGTATTGCCAAGACTGATGCAAGCTGCTGTTCAGTATCAGGTCTTTCCAAACAGTACTACTTTCAGAGAACTTTCTTACATTTCAATAGTTATCTTTAAGGTACAAGAATTCCTACAATAATTATCTAGATGATGATTATCTGGATGAGGGAAAGGCTGTGGATGTGGTCTACCTAAACTTTAGCAAAGCCTTTGACTCTGTCTCCCACATCATTCTCCTGGAGAAGCTGGAAGCCTATGGCTTGGACAGGTGTACTCTTCACTAGGTAAAAAACTGGCTGGATGGCCAGGCTCAGAGAGCAGTGGTGAATGGAGCTAAATCCAGCTGATGGCCAGTCATGAGTGGTATTCTCCAGGGGTCAGTGCTGGGACTGGTCCTGTTTAACATTTTTGTTGATGATCTGGATGAAGGCATTGAGTGCAGCCTCAGTAAGTTTGCAGATGGTACCGAGTTGGGAGGAAGTGTTGATCTGCCTGAGTGAAGGAAGGCTCTACAGAGGGACCTGGACAGGCTAGATAGATGGGCTGAGGCCAATTGCATGAGGTTCAACAAGACCAAGTGCCATGTCCTGTACTTTGGTCACAACAACCGCATGCAATACTACAGGCTTGAGGCAGAGTGACTGGAAAGCTGTGTGAAGGAAAAGGACCTGGAGGTGTTAGTCAGCTGCCAGCTGAACATGAGCCAGCAGTGTGCCCAGAAGGACACTGGCCAAGAAGCACAATGGCATCCTGGCTTGTATCAGAAGTAATGTAGCCAGCAGGAATAGGAAAGTGATCGTCCACCTGTACTAGGCACTGGTGAGGCCACACCTTGTGTGCTGTGTTCAGTTTTGGGCCCCTCACTACAAGAAGGACATTGAGGCCCTGGAGTGTGTTCAAAAAAGAGCAACAAAGTTGGTGAAGGGTCTGGAGCATGTGTCTTATGAGAGGCAGCTGAAGAAACTGGGACTGTTTAGCCTGGAGAAAAGGAGGCTCAGGGAGACTTTGTTGCTCTCTACAGCCACCTGAAAGGAGATTGTAGTGAGGTGGGAGTCAGCCTCTTCTCCCATGTAACAGTGACAGGATGAGAGGTAATGGCCTCAAGCTGAGCCAGGGGAGGTTCAGGTTGGATATTAATGAAAAATTTCTTCTCGGAAAGAGTGATCAGACAAGAAGCTGCCCAGGGAAGCTGTGGAGTCTCCTTCCCTGGAGGTGTTCAAGAAAGGTGTAGATGTGGCACTTAGGGACACGATTTAGTGAGCATAGTGGTTAGACTACACGATCATAGAGGTCTTTTCCAAGCTTAAGATTCTATCATACTATGATTTAACACACTTATTTGAATGAGATCTTATCTTATTTCTAATGTCCTCACATGACCTGATATTAAACAAAGATGTCAAAGAGAAAGTTTCAGGAAAAAAAAGCTCACAAATATGAAAGCCAAACAGGCAGTGATCTTTTGGGATGGAATAGGAAGAACAGAGAGACCTAGACAGGCTGGTGCAGTGGGTTGAGGTTAACCTCATGAACTTCTATAAAGCAAAATGCAAGGTCTTGCACCTGGGTTGCAGCAACCCTTGCTATCAATACAAGCTGGGGGATGAATGGATTGAGCAGAGCCCTGCCAAAAGGGACTTGGGAGTACTGGAGAATGACAATCTAGACATGAGCCAGCAGTGTGCCCTCGCAGCCCAGAAAGCCAACCGCATCCTGGACTGCATCCAAAGAAGTGTGGCCAGCAGGGTAAGGGAGGTGATCCCGCCCCTCTGCTCTATGTTGGTGAGACCCCACCTGGAGTGCTGCGTCCAGATGGGGAGTGCTCAGTACAGGAGGGACATGGAGCTGTTGGAGCTTGTCCAGAGGAGGGCCACAAAAATTATCCAAGGGATGGAAAACCTCCCCTGTGAGGACACAGGCTGGGACAGTTGAGCTGAGGCTGAGACAGTTGGAGCTGTTCAATCTGGAGAAGAGAAGTCTCCAGGGAGACCTGATAGTAGCGATTCAATATCTAATAGAGGGCAACAAGAAGGAGACAGTCTCTTCAGCAGGGTGTGCTGTGATAGGACGTGGGGAAATGGCTTCAAATTGAGAGAGGGGAGATTTAGAGTAGATAAAAGGAAGAAGTTTTTTATCATAAGCATAGTGAAGCACTGGCACAGGTTGCCCATAGAGGTGGTGGATGCCCCATCCATGGAGACCTTCAAGGTCAGGCTGGACAGGGCTCTGAACAACCTGATCCAGCTGTAGGTGTCCCTGTTCACTGCAGGGGAGTTGAACTAGATGGCCTTTAAAGGTCCCTTCCAACTGAGATGATTCTATGATAACAATTCCTCCCTGATAATATAAACCCTAACAAGAAGCTGTTGTGTTTTACAAAGCTGTAACACTGTATACAGTCTCTATGTAATTATATATTTTTGAGAAACGGAAAACTTGAAGTGTATATCAGGAAAAATTTCCTGGACACTGAGTTAGGAACATCATCTAGCAGATTTGTATCCACCTACATGTCAACTGAGCATCTCCAAATTATTAATGTCCTTGAGGTACAAGTGTGCAGCAACACATAATTTTAAAACTCTTTCTGGTTTTCTCTTACAATGTAGAGAGAAGACTCTGTACTATCAAAACGACAATCCTAGGACATTGATTTGATTTTCAGTCTGGTAAAATGGTGATAAATTGTAGTTGAGGTTAAGTATTGTCAATATTGCTCTTTGATGCAAGTGTTGTTTTCCAGGTCTGGAATGGAAATCAGATCAACCTTATATCTAACAGAGAAAAAGGATTCTGCGTTTAAGAGGGATAGATAGGTAGTGGCAGGGTGGGAGAAGGGAATAAACAGTCCCACATGTGTAGTACCTGTCTCCCAGCTCAGGGACCACTTAAAGGTGCCAAGATAAGTTGACTCATATTTTCTGTTGTTAGAGAGAACATGGACTAAAGAAGCAACTTTCGGGTGAGGGGTGGTGGGGGCAGAGGTTCGGCAGATTACTATCTTATTCTTTCACAGCAGAGTTTCATAGGCTAACTTAACTCTCCCTCTGTCAGTAACTTGTCTCCACGTACCTCTAGGCAAGATGTGAAACAATTGATCTCAGTGAAAAAAATAAGAAATTTTGGTGACATATCTGGCTGAAAAAACACAGATTGAGTAGAATTTGGGATGCATGAAAAGGGAGAAAGAAGTTCCCTCAAATCTAAATGCTAGAGGAAGGACATCAAAAAGACCAGAAAATGAGGAGGAATGAGTCCAAGTTCACACTTCCTGACATGCAGGACATTTTGACCTTCTCCTATGCAAGGAGAGCATAAGAAAATATGCACAAGAAGTAGCAAAAGAGTATACTCAGGTTTGACTTAGTATTTACCACTTACTTACAAAGGTATGGCTTCAAACTAAGATCATTGAAAATAAAAAATAAAAAAGATATCATGCTCACAGTTTTTGAAAGAAGATGGAGGACTTATTTAATAAACCTGAAAACATACAATAGGCGATATAAAATGCATACAAAATTAAATCAAGCAGGTACATTCATCACTGACAATAGAAAAAATGGACCCAAGAACCAAGCATTTATTTTAATGACCTAAGGCAGTATAAGGATAATGACATAAGATAGAGAACACTGTGAATTTTTTTTTTTTTTNCACTGTTGATTTTTTTTTTTTTTTTTTTTCTGTAGCCTGTAGCACAAGGGCAAACAATAGCACTTAACTTGACACTTTTTTGACTGTGATGGAGAACTAAGGTAGAAGGTTGGTTATCCTCTTAACAAGTTAATTGCAAATCCATACATTTTAGGTGGCCAGTCTTGTTTTATTGTGTCAATATTGGCAGGACAACATGTTGTTTTGATTTTAACTTTTTAATGCCCTCTGTAGTTAGTACAAAAAAAAAAAAAAAGAATCCATAATACTGAAAAATCATTCTAAATTATGAAGTATGTCATTAAAAAACTGTTTAGAAAGAACCNTCATTAAAAAACTGTTTAGACAGAACTCTTTTTGTCATTTTTTTTTTGTTTGTTTGATTGTTTGTTTTTAATGTCTTTCTCTAAACCAAAGGTTGAAATGACAGGTAAGTAACTATAGAACATGAAAGCAAATATTAACATCCAGAAAGACTGAACTATAAAAATTAAATAAAGCATATTTTCAGATCTGAAAAGGCAAATCAAAATAATTTTAACATATTTTCTCCAATAAAACAGGTTTTAGGACTCCTGTGTAGTAAATAAATCTGGATCACATAGGGTTATTTATGCTTAGAAAATCTGTAATAAGTATAAGAGCCTAAATGTTAGATTCACGGACTGGTTCCCAGGTAACTGGTACTATTTCTAGTGTTCTGTTTCCCTGTAAAGTGTCCTTTTGTTTGCATTTGTCTCATTGATTGATGTATTGCTCCAGAAGTTACTAACATTTCCTTTCTAAAGTGTTTGGGTTTTTTTTGCTGCATCTGTAATGAACTAGAATTCAAAAATAAAAAATCTTACTGAGAGTACTGCTGTCTTAAATAATAATCTAAGTCAGAATTCCCTGTGATTTCAAACAGTTGGTGTACACTTTGAATCTGAGGGTTTAGCTTAAGTTTCTGAATTATAGGTCAGGAAATAAGGGCATTAATCCTGGGTCTTGGTCCTGAGTTATTCTGTCTGCTTAGCTCCCAAACTCTTCTAAGTTTAAGGCAACAGACCTCCTCTAGGAAAAACACAGGTGCAGAGTTTGCAGAACTGCACATAGAATCATGGGCAAGTTTCGTTTTAGCCTTAAAATAAATGACAGAAATACTCACTGAAATCTGAAACTTAAGCAGAAAGTACACAGAGACAAAAGTGTACTCAGAGCAGCATAAAAAACTTTTGATCAACTCATCTAGCCCCACTAAAAATAAGAAAACAATATGGGAGGGACTGGAAACTCCCTAAGGACATTTTGGTTGCTTGAGTTGACTCCAGCTTGGTGGCTGAGTCTCTAAAAACTAATTCCCATTTTCTTCTTGTTGCTCCAGGCTTTATCTCAATGACATTGTCACAAGTGTGTGCTGTTAAGATGACTGACAAGTCTATTCATCCTTGATCAGCTCACTGGCCTTTGCATGGCAATATCATGCCAGTTTGTACAAATACCATACAAAAGGATCGTACATAGCCTCTTTCACCTTTCTGGCTCTGAGTGGTCAGCAGGTACATGCTCCTGACTTATTAATTACACATGACCTTCAGCATATTTGCAGAAGCCTCATAATAACATCTCTAGCTCAATAGCAAGACCTAAGCCCTCTGTCACTGCAGCGTTTATTATACTCTGTATCCTAGTAAGATTAATTGACACTTCAGCAAGGAGCTCTTTCCTCACCTAACCTTCAGCATTTGACTGAATCACCAAAGGTAGGAATGCAGTCAACGGTTACCATACATTCAACGAGAAAATCTCCTTCTAGATGTGAATTCAGTCAACTCAACATGACTAGCAGTCAGTAAAATGATACCTTTCTGTATACAGGGAATCACAGGCAGGTATGCTTCTGTCTTAAATATTTTAACAATGCTTCCCGAATTCTATGGGATTAACCTGGTCCATTGTGAGAGAAATGATGCATAATAAGATGGCCATCAGCAATTGGCATCTGGAGAACTTGTCCAGAAACTTTCAGGTTGAATTCAACAATAATGCGAGCAGTGTTGCATGGGAATGGGAAAGTAGAATAACTTTCCCTATGTAGGAAAATCACTGCAACAAAACTCAGCAGGTGGTCTTGTGTGAAGAGACAGGGATTTTACTGAACAGCATCTTTAACCAATTTCCTTTCACAGACACACTCACAAGCACCAAGTCATGTTCAAGCAGCCTGGTCAGGATCACTATTTTGAGCAACAAAAGACATCAAGAGACAGATTCTGTCAAGAGCCTTTTTAAAAGTCTTGCCCAATGTTCTCTGTTACCAATAGAATCAACATGAACCAGCACTGTGTCCTTGCAGCTAAGAGTGCAAACTGCATTTTAGGGTACATTACACACAGCATAGCCAGTCAAAAGAAGTGATTCTTATAAATTGTAGCATTGGTACAGCCTCAACTTGAATATTGTTTGCAATTCTGGGCTTTACAATATAAAAAAAAGTGTTCAGGTCCTTGAAAGCATTCAGCAGAGGGCAACAAAGAGGGTAACAGGCTGGAAGGCAGGTCCTGTGAGAAGAGGCTGAGGGCACATGGGTTGTCCAGTCTGGAGAAGAGGAGGTCAAGAGGTGACATCTCTGCTTTCTGCAGCTCCCTAAAGACAGGAAGCAGAGGGAGGTGCCAGGCTCTGCTCCTGGAATCTGATGGCAAGATGGGAATGGCTCAAAGCTGTGCCAGGGGAGGTTTTGTCCAGACTGGACAAAGTTTCTTTGCTGTTAGGGTGGTCAAACACCAGGACAGGCTTTCTAGAGAGACAGTTGATGCCCCATGCCTATCAGAGTTCAAGACATATTTGGATAATGACCTCAATAATATCCTTTAATTTTGAAGTGGTCAGGCATTTGGACTTGGTCTTTGAGGTATCCTTTCAACTGAACCGTTCCGTTCTATTAAGTCTTTTCTTCTAATTCCTTGTTCTGTGGTTTCTTCCAGTGCTTACACACAGAATTGGGTGTGTAAGTGTGAAAGGAACAACTCATCAGAGACCAGATCCATCTAACTCCCTTCAGACATCAATAACCAAAAACAAGATCACCCCTAAAAATGAACAAAAAATAAAATAAATATAAAAAACCACCACGACATAAACAACCATGAAACAGAAGACCATACAGGAATAAATTATTGAGATTATGAATCAATCTATCATGTAGAGAAAGAGTCAGAAAGATGAGTTTCTGAAACCTGTTTCTTGGGTGTTTCTACTGCTTAATTAAAAACAGATTTTAATTAGCATTAACTGCTTGGAAAATTGAGAGAAAAATTGCAGCCTCCACAGGAATATGTGGTCTATACATGGTATTTCGAAACTGATATGACAGCACACCAGGAAATTTGGAGAACGAACAATTAAAAGTGACACAACAAAAAAAATGTAATATATAACATAATATTTAAATGTGTTTACCTGAAGTGTAAGCATCCTTCCACCTACAGATATTCCCATTGCCCTTGCTGTTGGCAAGCAGATGGGATGCCCAGAGGACCTGGTTTGCATAAGAACCAGTGTTGTGGCTCCTGTCTGAAGGGTAAATGGGCTCTGTGGGCAACTGAGCTCAGCCTGAGTTCTGCCCACTTGTAAAAGCTGTACAGATAGCTTGTGCCTTGCCTTGGCAGGGACATGAGGGGTTCACAGTTCCTTTGAAAGAGTCTTTCTATTTTTATCTTTTTCCACAGCTAAAATATAGGATCAGACTTCCTGCTTCATATCCTCACCTGTAAAAATGGAATAGTATTACTTCACCCCAGAAAGACTGCATATAAAGACACCACAAATTGGGACAGGGTACCTCAACTGTAAGCTAGATGTTTAAATGGTCAGATCAGTCATTCCCTGGCAGAGCCTATTTCTCTCCACTGAGTATAAAAGGATTCTAACATGACTAGCTCAGGCTCAGACATCTATCTTTCTGACATTTAACTTAGGGAAGTGACTCCTGGGCCAAGGATGTTAAAAATCATGGTAATGAGTCACAGCAAATAACCGGGGATGAGAAATCTCATTTGAGTTCCACCAAAGGGCATATTTTGACCCAAATGATTTCTTTCAGATTGGAGTTGCAACTTCTGTTCTGCTTAGTCAGAATACAACATCATCAGAGTACAGAAATGGACACTGAACAAATGGTGGAAATTAAGCAAAGATTCTATGCCAAGTTCATTAAAATCTCTGATTGCGAAAAGAAATATTCATTTGTTTGCTTTCCATTTTTTTTTTCTAATTTCTTATTAGTATACTCTATATAGGAATACAGAGTATACTAATAATAAATAAATCAATGTTTTTACTTAGTTACAAGACATTCTATCTTGCCCTTGTAAAAGCAAAACTAGTAAGCTAATAACAATTTCATTATTCAGAGCAAAACTAAGGTCTGAAAACTCTGCAAGAAAAAGCACAAGTAAAAGTTATTTGTAGATGTCATGCAGATTACAGAAAAACCTGCATGCTTTTCTGGTTATTATATGTCTCAACAGCATAAGATTTGAAAAAAAAAAAAAAAATTACTAATTGTGTAAGTTATAGGTTGTCCCTTCAGTAAAAATAATGTTACTAATTGCAATGTATTACATAAGGTAAGGTGAAAATTGCAGCTTGATTCAGCTCAACATGTTCTTCAACAGACTGTTCTTTAATGCTTATTGCTCTGTATTATCAGAGTGAGCAAGCAGCTGGGGGAAATGAGTCACAGAAGTAGATCAGCTAGGGACAAGGGAGGGAAGATAATGACTACTGCAGTGAGAACCACCAGGCTGTGTGTGGGGAAGGAGTAATATTTTGCCATGTTTTTTTTTTCGTGTGGAAAAGGAGGAGGCACGTTATACTTGTGTGAAGTTTAAAGGAGTGAGGTGTTCAATGTCTTGAGTGGAAAGAACCTGCAGCAGAGGGGAGGGGAGAAGACAGAATCTGACAGAAAATTCATGTAATGGTCAAGTACAGCAATGTTTAGTCGAAGGGAATGTTCTGTCAATTCTAAACTCTTAACAGGTTTCAATTTAAGGGCCACATTCATGATTTAATATAAAAACGATTTTTAGGTAAAGCATCCCCTATTTTTATTACATACATAAAATAATACGAAAGA
>VXAV01000163.1:143744-164714 GCA_013399715.1 Alectura lathami | reverse complement strand
AAAAAAAAAGTAAGATTTTGGTGCCCCAATCAGCAACTGCTCCACACTCAGGGGGTGGTCACTGCCCCCTTTGTTTTGCAACCAAAAATATCACAGCATAAATATTCCTGTTGCCTTAACTGAAGGTCAGGTTTTTAAGGGGAGCTAAGAAGAGTAGGGACATTTGCCACCTAACAGCACACTTTAGACCTCACCTTCTCCTTCCCCACTACTCTTTCATTATTCAGTTTAAGGATGACATCTGAGAGATCTGGCCCCTCAGAGAGCCTCATTCCAGGCAGTGTATCATAGTGTGCAGTAAATTAAATGTGTTCTCTCAATTTGTGTCCTTTCTGTGCTGCAGTGTCCCTGTCTGCTGTGCTGTCCTTGAAATGCAATGTGAAATTAGCTCTCGATAGTGCAGCATGGCAGAAATCAATAACAGAATTATGCCAGTGCATAGGACAGGCTGCTACACCCTGGCAACCCCAGCAGCATCTCAATGCATGTCATGACGAATGCTGAACTCCAGAAGAGAGAAGTGTCTCTCTTTTTAACCACTTTTGTTCTGGCTGATGTGATCCCAGAATGGCTCAGGTATTGGAAAAGTACTGAAATGCATCACCTGGTGATTTCTAGCTTTTATAAGAGCATTTCCTGACTGTGTAAGCAGACTTTAACTCACCAAGAACATCAGCTTCTGCTTTATTGCTACACTGAAAATGATGAGATAAAAGCTTCTAGTGATAAATATTTTGAAGTATACTTCTGTGTTCTTTCAAGGAAGCAGAATAATCTGTCACGGAAGATGAAACTTTTGCTTCAATTTACTAAGTAATCTGATTAAAGCTGCAAAGTCTTCCCATTAAGATGTTAAATTATTTGTCCTGGGCAGAGTGTGATATTGCCTAAAAATACATGATTAGGACTTGATGTTCATTCTGCTTTCAAAATCCTTGAGAAATATGAATAAAGATGAATTTTAATGATATAGTAATAGAAAATTATCATGATATAATAGAAAATAATCATGGATATTTTTGTATTATTGTACATATGAAGTGATACACAGTTTAGTAGAATGGGTTGTTTTCAAGGGAATTAATTCTGTAAGACAGAAATAAGTGTTCAAATGATAATGCAATGGACCAAATTCTGTTCTGACAAGAATCCTTTTAGCCACATTAGCCAGATGTCTGACTTTTATCTATAAATTTTATGTCATTAAAAATACACAGATACTTTTAACAGACATGGGGAATTTCCAATTACTATAAAGGCTGAAAAGTAGATAGCATTAAAAAAAAAAAAAAAAAAAAAGATTCATTCATTGGAAAATGTTAACAAACAGAAGCCTAAACTCTTGGAGGGAATGGATTGCTTTGGACTTCAGTAAGTCAGCTGAGTACAGATACTGGAAATTATGGTAATGTTTATTTCTTAAGCTACTCTTGTCTTCTGGAGATGAAGGCAAACACTTGCATTTTCTCCATTTCTGGATTCATCAAGTTCCAGTTTGATGTTCAGTGGGTGATTATCTTTCTGAGGATCCTTTTTAGGGTGTAGTAAAAATAAAACCTGAGAGTGTCTATAAGGGCCAGTTTCGTTGGTATGTTGAACAGCCGCAGTAGGAAGAGTTAAAATTGAGGATTTCTTCTGCTTATCTCTCCTTCCATGTCTCTCCTCTACCCTCTGTTCCTAAGTAGCCCTGTATTGTCCCTTTCACTGATTCAGTACAGCCCTGCACTCTAACTCGCCTTCTAATGGAAAACATAAGAAATAAGTAGATGCATCAGCAAATGTCCCCAGGCAGGCAGGAGAACACCTCATCAGCCTGACTTCTCCTGCTGCCAAGTCTTGAGGACTTCCTTGAATGACATGTCCTGTAAATTCCACAGACATGGGCAACTTTGAGGTCAGCCAACAGTCAGAAATCCTCTTCAGGGAATATATAAGGATTAACTTGCACTTCTTTACGACATCAGTTTTTTGTTGCCTGAATCCTGTCACTGAATTGAGCACTCCAGAGCAATGCTCAACCTTTTTTATTTCCCATTATATTTGCCACCTTCTTCCTGACCTTGCTGCCATGAGGCACCTTGATGACAGGTGTCTCTTCCTTGCTACTGTCTCCTGCCAAGTCAGTCAGCAGAGGAGAAGGAGGAGAGAAGGAGAGGAGAGGAAAGGTGGTGACATTCCCACACTGACAGACCTATGAGGCTGGTGCCAGCTGTGGCAAGAGCTCTGCTGGCCCCCGAGACCTGCCCTCACACACACCTTCCTGCAGGGCTACCAAAATGCTTAGTGCAGAGCCAAAGCCCTGGGGAGTAGGTGAGGAAGCATCTAAATTATTTCCCTCACAACATATCCAAGAGGTTTAACTGCAGCAAATCAATTCTGTTTGCCACCAGGCAGATTTCAGATGGAAATCTACTCAGCTTTCTGCCAGCCTCTCCGCCTCCCAGATCTCAAGACAACCCTGTCAGGGCTACCAGAGATTCCCACCCCCGAGGAAGCCTCCAGGCACACAGCCAGAGAAGTCCCTTTCACTCTGGCTTCCAGTTTCTCCAGCTCTCCCAGATATTAAGGCTCCTGCCCTGCCAACCAGGAGAGCTCTTTGTGGCACCAGTGATTCACGGCCATGCTGGTAGACTGCCAGGGAGAAAAAATCACCAGATACATTGTCAATTACAGTTTTCCAAATGGTATTATTTTTTCTTCTCTCTTCAATCTTTTCTCTCAAATCTGAATGAAAATATAGTTCAAAATGTAAGTTCCTCAGGGACTGCAGATTCCAGGTTTTGCACAGATTTAAGTCAAAAACTTCATTTTGGGAAAGTACTGCAAAATATGCATTAGATGAGCTGCTGATCAGTTCAGCAGATGAAATGGTGCCATCTCCACAGGGAAGGAAATGCTGTAGAAAGACTAGAGAAAGCCAAGAAAAACAGAGAAGTTGAGACAAGAGGATGGGGAATTAGAGGATAAATTAAAAAACAACAACAACAACTACAAAAAGACCTTACCTTTAACATGTGTTTACAGAGGTTTTACGATGATGATCCAATTCTAATTAATGTCCCAGCGTGATGCTGAATGAGTCAATAAAGACCAGAATGATAAATATTTTAAAAGCTGGATGTTTGTGTGCTACTCAAAGACAATGGCTGTGGTTGTCACCTCTTGCTGTTACTGGGAGGGATACTGCAGTAGATTCATGTTATTCTAGCAATTTGAATTTATATCCTGCCTACTGGATAAAAAATGAGGATAGAGTGTTGCCTTTTTGTAAAGTAATTTTCACTTTGCTCACATAAATGAGACAAAGGAAAGAAAATGTTTCAAAGCAGAGACTTTATTTGTGCTTGAAAATGAAGGTGTGAAAAATGAGGCTGTTTTTAAAATCTTTCTTTGTGCAGTCTCAGGGCTAAATTACAAACTGATTTACATTCTCTCTTAACTCCATGTCAGGAAATCACATATAATTTGTGTAACTGTTTTTTTCCTCTCTGAATAGCTCCAAGTGTTGTCTCTGATGATGTCACCCCATCCCACTTCTCCAGCTGCAGAGTTCAAAACACACAGGGAAAATAAAATGTTCAGACTTTCTTCATTCATGAAAAATCAAGGTAGAGGAGGCTGGAAGGGCCTGGCATAGTAAATTTTTTTTCTTGGAATATCTTTTAAATGTTTTTAATAAGTGTTTTCTGGATACTCTATTTAAATCCTTTTAAAATATGTAGTTCTGAGTACACAGCTAAGAATTTAATTCCAAGTAAAGGTAAACAGAAAATGAATTCAATCAGTTCATCTTAAAGTACTTGCAGCTCATCTGTATGTGCTTAGAAACCCAAAAGTTGGCCAGACCCAGGGTTTGAAAATTTAAAGAAAATTTCATTGATTTCAGCAGAGCTGTATACATTTACACCAAATGAAGATTTGACCTACAATACCCAATATGTTTTCTGAAAAGCTTTGCAGAGAAAGGTCTATATTTCCCTAAGTAGCAGTTCCTTTTCTTGGCTTAATATTGCACACATGTTTTCTCACTTAAACTTTGCCTCATTTGGCTTTATTTTTTTATGCAGCCTTTAAAACTCTTCCTAATGAAAAAATGCATCTGTGAGCAAGATTTCCTAAAATGTACATGGAACTAATTTTCCAGGCATTTCTCTCAAGGACTCAGATGTATCTAGAGAAGATATTCTGCCAGAATGGTTTTTAATATAACCAAATTAAAGGGAAAAAAAAAAATAAAAAAAAAGTGCAGAGAAAAAAAAAACACTTGTAAGGCCAACAAGAAGGAAAAATTGACTTCTAGTAGATCACTTTTACACACTTGCTTTAAAGGAAATCATGAAACCTGAAAGGTTCCTTTACGTAAAAACAATGTGTTTTCAGGTTACTCAAATTAAAATAAACTAATCAGGGATTAAAAAGCGCAGTAATGTGACATGATCTAGAATTATATAAATATCCTCACAATGGAACTTGATTTTATACATCGTATGTCTGCATCAGGTTTTTAAATGAACAAATAGTCAAGATTATACAGTCCTCAGCATATGACTTACTAAGAGTAATAAAGAGCCATCTTCTCAGCCTCATATGGCAGCACAATGCAAGGACAGGCAAAGAAATCAGCCTGATGAGGAAGAGGTTCTCAAATAAATGGGAAGTAAGATTCAGCTTGTGTGTTCTTCCTGCTTCATTCTCTTCTCATAGATGTTGGTGCTGCGATGTTATCCACTTACATCTCCACGCAAATCACAGTATGGGCCTCAGTTATCACAGATGAAGTTAAATTACAAAATTATTAGGGGAAATAGACTTTTTTTTTAAACAATCCAATTAGAAAGAGGCAGTGCCATGCAATTAAATCTTAGAATCTCAGTTTACTCCTGGCTATGAACTCAATCAACAGAACTTGGAAATCTGTCATAAATTTTCTGGGACAGGCTTTTGTTGCTCTTTTTCTGCACTGTAATTTACTTCTGGTAACCCTTCAAACAAGTGAGCAGGAGAAGTCAGGCTGGAAGGCTCAATTCCTTTATTTGGATTAGCTAGAAGTTACACTAGAAAGTACAAAGTTATGGAGAATGAGAAACTGATTTCATTGTCTGACACTTGTCTGACACCTGTAACTGATATATATAAATATTTTACGATTTTTTTTTTATGTTTATCCCCATAACAACATAGAGAAGAAAGTGTTATTATTCCCATTTTATCAATGAGTAATTGAAGGCATAATTTTATATTAATAGAGACTCAGTTTGATGTTAAGCTTCTGCCAAAAGACATGGTCCTACTCCACCTTCTTCATCAGCCTGCCTTTTCTGCTTCTTATCTTATGCAAACCTAAGTCCCTTGTGCAGCCAAATCTGCAGGAAGCTTCCCCAGTGAAGCAGGAAGGCTTAAGAAATTCTCCTTTCAGCATCATCTGGTCACTAGATAAGTTTAACACCACTTTGAATGCATCTTACCCAATGGCAAGAAGCTGCGTCAAAATTAGGAAACAAATTTCACCTTGCCTCAAAATAAGTGGGTTATTTGTGACTGAGCAAAAAAATTAAACTGGAACTTTCACTATACCATGTTTCTGATGTCTTGGTTCCTTGCCTTTGCTGTGTCTGCATTGGAAATACCATGATGGATTTAAAGGGAAGGCAAAACATGATGAGAATTATAAATGTTATAAATAAGAATTATGAATGTTAATATAAAACTTTACAAGAAGGAACAACCCCATGTCTCAGAAGTCAGACTGCAATCATAGTTTTGTGATACTGGCACTGAAAAATGAGGCTAGTTCATGGTCTTCCTGCCTCCTTCCTGCCCCTGGAAGCCTGTATTCAATAGCTCTTTACTCTTCATTTTTACCAGTGCAACTGTTTGTGGGGTCACGCAGTAAATGGAATCAATGACATGATCCAAGTTAAAAAAGACCTTTTTCTATTTTGGAGGTCAGGAAAAGGTTACTTTTAAATGACTGCATTTACTGCATAGTCCACAGTCATCTGTGTCAAAATAACTTGGAGGGAGGAGGAATAGCAACACTGATCAGGCTGGGAGTTGGAAGGCAGTGGGATGGAAACTGTGTAAGCCATATTTCCATTAAAAACAGAATATTGTTAAATGACGTCTTTGTACTACCAGAGGCAGCTGTGGCCAGAAGCATTTTTGGACTATTTTAGATGACTGAAAGCTTAAATGTAAAAAAGAAATGTTAAATCTGTATTATGTGTGAATGTATATAGTAATAAATCTGAATGACTGTTAGTAATAATTGTTATTTCTAGAACATAAAAAAAAAAAAAAAGCAGGGAAAATGTCTAAAAGATTATTGAACAAATAAAAATAACTTAATTAGACAAAAACGTAGACAGGAGCCAGAACATGTTTGCTGCTAGGTGGTGACCACACGCTAATAATAACTTCCCAGTATTACACTTAGTGTTCTCCATACAATCTTTCTGAATGACAACAGCCAGATTGCTCCCTAAATACAACATATAACAAACAACATGTCACTCACTTTGAAACATATAGAAAACTCAGGTTGTTAAAGTAGGAATTTATTAGATCAAATAATAAAATTGAAAAAAAAAAAAAAAGTCAGCCAATAAAGGATTTGTATGCTCAAGTGTTTGTCCATTTCTTCCACCTATATCTCTTGGTCTCACAAACAAAAATATTTCCATATTAAATAACTTCTTCACAAATACCTTCACCCAGGTACCTTCACACCTTCACCTTCATACTGTTCCATGGTAAAGGCAAGATATTTCATCAGTCTTCCTTGTCAGAAGACTTTGGATCTATTGATGGGGATGGATTGTGCAAGCCTTTTTTACCTGGCAGTTAGTTTATCTAGCAAATAACTCCACATACGATCTCCAGTGTTGTTTCTTACTTTCCCCATGTTCTGCCTATTTCTTAGGATTTTTTTCCAGTAATGTACAAACCACCTTAGGCAGATGAGTTCATGCCACATTAGTTTGAAATATAGGTAACTGTATCTGATTTAGGTTTTTGTGCTCCTTTTTATAGTGGAAGAAGAAAAACAGAGTCTCACAGCAGATAAGTCATCTAATGTATTTTAAATGTCCACTTTGAATGTCCACTTTTTCTCCTGCAGCCCAGGAGAGGCTCATGGTGGAGCAGGCTGTCCATGGGCGCACACAGAGCAGATCTCCACGTGCAGCCATGGAGGAGACCACAGTGCAGCAGGGGGATGTGGCCTGGAGGAGGACACAGCCCCTGGAGAGCCCCTGCAGGAGCCGGCCTCAAACGGGAGCTGCAGCCATGGAGAGGAGCCCGCAGTGGGGCAGGAGCCTGGGGGAGCTGCCACATGTGGGCCTCATGATGGAGCAGCTCCTGAAGGGTGGGCCCTGTGGTATGGAGCCTTCTTGGGGCAGTGCTGGGAGAGCTGCAGCCTGTGGGTAGCCGATGCTGGATCAGTTCAGGAAGGACGGCACCTGTAGGAGGGACCCCACGTGGAGCAGGGGCAGGGAGTGACCATGGAGGAGCAGCAGAGGCACAGCGATAGGGACTGACTGCAGCCCCCATTCCCATGTGCTGCTTGCAGGAATGAGGTGGAAGGGGGTGGGTGGGGGGAAGGTGTTTGTAGTTTGGTTTTAGTTCTCTCTGCTCTAGTCTGTTATTAATTGGCAATAAATTACATTAATCTCCCCATACTGAGCCTAGTTTGCCCTTGACAGTAATTAGTGAGTGATCTCTCTCTCCTTGTCTCAGCCAATGAGGTTTATTCATCATATTTTCTCCCCATGTCCTTTTGAGGAGTGGGAGGTGGTGGTGCTCAGCTACCCATCAGTGATACCTACAGAACAAATATGGGATTGATCCTTCCTATCATGGTTATCTCATGTTTTTAACCAATAACTGCTGTATATACAATGACTGATGATTTCTGGGAGCAGAGTCAAGGGCACTGATCCTCTCCTTCCTGGACAGGATCCTTCAAATAAAAAATGGCGAATGTAGACATCCTTCTTCAAATTCTCAATTTCCCTGTTTATGAATCTTAAATTTTCTTCTTCAAAGGGATGCAATACAACAAAAAATTTTGTGCTAAACCTTTTGCAGAGGTCGTTGAGCCTAGATGTCAACTTCTGGGTCACTGCTGTAGCCATTTGTAATAAAAAGAAGACACCAGTTTCTCCTCTAGACAGATTTTTGGAAGAAGTGTAAATGTCCTGCATTTTACTTCATCCCTCATTCTGTTAGTAAGTATAATGAGTACATCAAACATCTAACGCCAAGATTTTGTAGAATCTAGGAATGAAGGATATGAAGATGGTTAAAAAAAAAAAAAAAAAAAAAAAAAGTGATCCTACACTTAGATACAGTGCCACCTTCTTACCTTCATACATTTAACTGAGGTACAGAAGCTCTGATCCCAGCCTTCCAGGCTCCTCTCCCTTGAGAGTAGAAAAAGATATAAACAACAGGAGCTATATTGTCCTCTAGGTTGGAATATTTTTCACTACAGGTGAAAGCTGCTAAACTTGCTGTCTCAGATGTCAAATGCCTAAGTCAAGAAGGGTGAAGATAACCCCCCCCCATGTCTTAGCTTAGATGTTAAAATTCTTATTTTTGGATAAAGTTTTTTTTGATCCAGACCTGACAGTTCAAAAGAAATCAAAGTAGAAATAATGAATTAAGAAGAGCATCAGTCACAAAGGATTCCACTAGTTCACATGTATCAGATTAGGTTCTCCACCGGCATATCCTCAGGCAGCACTTCAATTAGAACTACATCAATATGCATCCACTGAGATCTGAACATAAATTTTAAAAGATTATTCTGCTTTTTTTTTTTTTTTTGGGAAATATTTGTCTTTGGGCATAATATTAACAAAAACAGAGAGATTACAAGAAAACACATTTTTATATGTATAGTCAATTGTTATTTTAGTAAAATCTCCCTCTAACAAACCATGTGAAGTGGAAAATCTGGCCTATTGAAACACCATGTGCATACTTGGCTAGAGGATGAGCTGCACAGTCAAACAGTAGCTCCTTTATTATGACTGGACGCATGATTGATTATTAGGATCAATATGTCTCTGATAAGTACTTTCTTCATTAACACTCCACTGGACTAAGTCAATTACTGCTCTCAGCCTTCGTGGAAATTCTGTACAGATGGGATATGTTTGTTTCTTTACTTGCTTGTTTTTCCCTTGCCCTTGAAAGAAGGCAAATCTGTGAAATTAAGATAGACCATGAAAAATAAAGTTAATGATTTCCAAACACTTTATCAAAATGTTACCTGAAAATCACTCTAAAATTTAGAGCACAGAAAACTTGGAACCAAATGACAGCTCTGTCAGCCTTAAAAATTAGTTTCATTCATATCATCACAGTGAATGACATTCCTCTGCATAACTTTTAAAATGCCATCTGCATTTTTGACTCAAATCTTCATCATTCAACAACTACTTGTGTTTATTTTTTGAAATAACCTTCTGATTTTTCCTACTGTATCACTGAGAACTGTCAAAGTCTTTACCAATACTTTAAATAGATGTACACTATAATTGTTTTTTTCTGGTAGATGAGATCAGAAAGAATAGACTTAAACTGGTGATTCAGGAAATTGTGAAGGGCTAGGAGAACTAGCTGACCTTTTGTAGTCCTTTCCAGATCTGGAGTTTTACAACAGTGCTGTGTGGCCAAAGTTAAATCCATGACAGCATGTCATGTCAAGCCTGAGAGCGACAGAATTCACATAATCAGAACAAAAACTCCAACTCCCTTCTGCTAAATATACCACTTCATAACATAAGAACCAGCTGCTGGTCTTCCTTTCAGTAGATCTCCTAGTTCTCAGTTGGTTTGCAAATATTGTAGTAATTCAGGGGATAAATTCCAGAATAAATGTTTATTTGTGCTTTGAGTTGACACCTTCCAATTCAATCCACACAAAGAATAATATACAACTGTTATATCCTTTCATTCCCCAAAAAAAAATCTATAGTGGAGACTCCATATAAGCTTTCCTGTACCATCGTTATTTTTTCTACTGTATGAGAGCATGCTACCCATACTCCTCAGGAACTGGTAGCATCTATTTCCCTTATTCCCACCTTAAGACTGTAGCTATGTGCTACCCACGCAGAGGCTTTTAGGCAGGAAGAGAATAGCAGTTTGCTGTCAACACTTCTCTCTCCTCTCTGATGATTTGACAAGCCCATATAGGGGAAAAAAACATCACCTTAATCTCCCTACAGCTCTCTGCATGTGGCACCATTCTGAACACAGTGTAGCTCATGAATATTTGCAGGCACTGAACATTTAGATCTTCTTTTTTATATTTTTCATTAGTGCTTGCTTTGCAAAGCTAGCTATCAGGCAGTTCTCAGCTCTCCAGCTGTGCAATGGATTCTCATGAAGGAGAATTGTAAAGATCTCTTCTCTTTTCTTTTCTTTATTCTTTTTCCTTTTCTTAATGCCTGTCTAGAATTAAAGCGAGATGGTGAGGTTTGACTGTTTTATTTTACGCTTCAAATTTAAACTGAGTCATGGGTTAACCACATTTCCACACCTGGGATTTGTTTTTCTTGGATTTAGTTTATATCTCCAATAAGTGTTACAGCAAATGTGCTAAGGAAACACTTTCCAGTTTTACTATTTTTATGTTGTTATAGTGAACTTAGTTTCAAGTTTTGTTTTGAAGTCCATTTTATTTTCTCAAAATGTTGCTTTGAAAAGTAAAACTTCAATTTTTGTACCAGGCTCTCCTCCCCTTCATGCTGCCTCCTGCCCCCACCTCTTTTAAGTTGGATCGTAACTAGTGAATTCACATGCAGATGGGCACAGAAAATTAGCAGATCCCATGGTTTATTTTTAATGTGGTTGGAATGGTGTTCCTTACACTCTCTTCTTGCCAAGGCTGAGTGAAAGTGTTAGGGTGATCTCATCCACAGAAAGGTGTGTCTACATGCTCCTTTTCACAGGTGCAGCAATAGAAATCCTACCCACTCAGTAACCAAAAACCCATAATGTTTTCTCAGAGTATAGCAGACTTGCTTCTGCTCTGTGGGCTAGTGCTGGAATTGGCTCAAAAGCAACATTAAGAAATTTGTTATTGTATCTTTTTAAGTTCACACACAGCCCCAAATGTTTGGGATCTTGATTAAAGTTTCATTTAACACGTCCAGAATGTTCCATGAGAATGAGAAAAATTCTACTCTTCCCAGGGACTTATGTTTTAATTTATGCATTATAATGCCATGTAGTTCTTGGCCATGACATTTCAGGTTTACTTATGACTGTATTCAAGAAAGTATTTGTGTCCAGTGTACTTTGAAAGGTACCAAATACCTCCTGTGGGAGATGTCTATTATTTATGGATCCTATACAGATGAAAATGACATTTTCTTTACTTTAATCTTACCACATTTAGTTATAGCCCTGTTAAGGATACTAAATAATTCTTGATCACCGTTTGTGTTTACACTCCTCAAGAACGTATAGCCTTTTATCCAACATATTTAAGTGCTATAGCTGACACAAATAATCTCAGAGATGTTAGAACTAGATGGATAACGGGGGAAAATTTTAAACAACTTTTTATACCCTCCATTTGGATCCCATTCACATAGCACATTTTTCAAACATCAAGGCCAGCAAGGCTCTTTTTGCACAAATGCGAATGGCATAACCCTTTTCAAGTGGTTGCGGAAGTCAGGTGGTGACCATACTGAAGTTTGGCTCAGCAAGCTTAGTGTGGAAAGAGAAGTAGGTAAGTCACAAACAGCGTACAGCAAACTGCATACAGCCTGTATTCTGTAGCAAAACTACTGAAGTATCACCAAGGACAGTGAGAGGGCATCAGCATTGGGGCTCAATTTGTATTTAGCATATGTGGCAGCATGGCTTTAATCCTCAAAGCAAACTCAACCTGTTGATGATCTGCACAGCGGGGGTAATAACTCTCATTCTCCCTGTGCTCTGGAGTCATCCAGCTGCCTCACCAGGCAGGGAGAAGTAGGGAAAGAGTGGCAGCTAACTGAAACCTGTCTCTACAAGCAGTATGGGCAGAATTGTCACAGGGAACCAGATTGTGGACTCAGGCATGAGTAAAGGTAAAGGTAAACATGTTAAAGGTAACATGGATTTACTAACCACTCTCACAAAGGGCATATAAACAGAAAGCCCCCGTCAGTTACTGAACTTTGTCCTAATTGTTTATGTACATAAGTACATACATCCCAATGCCACATTGGTGTACATAGGTACACAAGTAGCATTGGGATGTATGTGTGTATTCTTCTTGTTTGGCTATGGAAAACTAAGTTGGAAAATTTTCTTTCCAGTTTTACCTGCAGTCATGTACAAAGCTCCTCCAAATATCTTTGGAGAATACTTTGGATATGAACCAAAAACAGAATTTGACTGAGCCAAGTGAAGAAGCCACAATCAATACTCGCGAGAAGCATAAACCTCACAACCCAGAAAGGCAGATTTATCTCTCCGTAATCAAGGCTTCCCTGTGCTTGCTAGTGCTCTCTCTTTTTCTGATCTGCAGCAAACGCTTTGCCATTGAACTCCACTTCTGGAAGCTGAATCATAATACCACCCTAGAACTTTATGTGAGACACAATATAACACTGAAGTAATCACACAGGTCAAAAGAGAGTTGATATTAGCTTAATTTCAATTTTTATGCTTTTGCTTAAGGACAGAGGTAATATGATTTTGGCAGAGAGACATTATCTTAAATCTGTTAGCAAGCTGTAGGGGAAAAAACTTCAATAAATACTGCATTTTAAAATGTGAAATAATATGAATAATAGCACCTTAAATTTCTGTGTGCCCTGTTTACAGAAATAAGTAAGAGGGAATTAATCAAAGAATACTGTGAGCAACTGTACTTTAGTAAAACATGTATGATGTGAATGTATTGGCCTACCTTCCCACATACCTCTTATTAACTGAAAGTTTTTATGCAGAGAAGGAAGCAGGGTGAGGGGAGTTGGGGCTGGAAGTAGAAGCAGAAACTGTGTGATGGAAAATTTTTAATGCATGAAATGTACAGGCCAAAGCACCTGCATGATGAGCAGATCATCACCCCAGCACTACAGGGAGATTTATGAGACTTTTGAATATAGTTTCGCTCCAGGCCCTTAATTAACACACAGTTCTGTTTGAAAGTAGAACTCAAATCTAATTAAGCTTTGCATTTAGAAAGCTTTTACACAAAAAGAACTGAAAAACTGCAAGAACAATTTTATATATTGCCTTTACAGCAAACACAGTAAGTGCTTGCCAAAGGAAGGAACGCAAGTTCTGTTTTAGAGAATCACAGAATCACGGAATCATAGAGGTTGGTAGGGGCCTCTGGAGATCATCTAGTCCAACCTCTCTGCTAAAGCAGTTTACCTACAGTAGATTACAGAGGAAAACACCCAGGTGGGTTCTGAATATCTCCAGGGAAGGAGACTCCACAGCCTCCCTGGGCAGCCTGTTCCAGTGCTCTGTAACCCTCAAAGTGTGTGTAACGCTTCTTTCATCCACACACACACATACAGAACACCAATCTAGGTTCCTCAGTATGGCTGCGTTCTTGAAATGAGGGAAAAACAGATTCATCAGATCTCTAATTTCAAGCATGGCTTCTTATGCCCGCCTATGTTACTTGCCATGATTTGGCTTAACCTGTCTGAAAGCTTATTGTCTAGCTCAGGTTTGTTGTGGGGGTTTTCTTCACAGTCAATGAAAAGGGGCATGTCAAGATGACAATTCATACTACTTATGTCAAATACCTCTTTAGGACAACAAAAATCTCTTAATGGAGGTGCTTATCTTCCTCTGTTCACTGCAGTGGACAACCTGTTTAGATTTAGATGCCTTTGAGCCCATTAAATTTAGTTGATCTGAAAGAGGGTAGATTTTGATAGAATATAAGGAAGAAATGTTTCACTATGAGTGTAATTAGATACTGGAACAGAACTGCCCAGAGAAAGTGTGGTATTCTGAATAGCTGATCCTAATATTCTGTTATCCAATATAACTTTGGTATGTACTAGTTTAAATTTGCATCATAAAGAGGCTGTGGACATAATTGCTCACATAAGAGAAAAACAAATCTATTTTGCCCTTTTCTTCTTAGATGGCAAAACAAGAAAGGACTGAGGCGAAAGCGAGCTGTGTACTGTCAATCAGCATTGTTTTCATTTAAATCAGTAATTAAGGAAGGGGGGAATTTTCAGGCCTTGATTCTACTTGTAAGAGCTATTACTCTGGTTGTATATTTAATAAGAAGAAAGAAGGAAATTTCAGCAGGAAACACTAGTGATGTGACACTTATTCTTCCAAAGATAGCCTTAGATAGTAACATGAAATAATAATCCTCTAAGTAACTGGAATTTTTTTTCAGTGTAAAACTGTACCCAGACCAATTTTTAAATTTTTCTGTTGAAACGTATAGAGATATTAGCAAAGAAAATTTTCCATCCATGGATAGTTTTACTTCAACTCAGAAGTACTTATTGGAATTAACAGTGCACTTCCTGTAATTTAAAATAATAACATCAATAATAATAATTTCCAGGAAAGACAGAGCATTTTCATTTCATTGAGTGTATGCAGTGATCACTGGAGTGATACTCACATTAGGACAGGTGAATTCATTCACCTACCTTTAGACACCTATAACACAGATGTAAAATTTAAACTGGTTTCTTAGTCTCCCCTGCTAGCCCTTTGAAGTTGTCTTACTCAACTATTCCCTTTCCGACCCTCTCCTTTGGCTATGGAAATGACTAATTTAGAACTAGATCTATAACTTACAGGCAGCTAACGTACATGTAATGTGTTTCTGAGTCTGTGTATTTCTCTGGTCAACTGTAGACAAACTCACAGCCTTAGAAATATCATCAATAAATAATGCTAAGGATTATTTATTGATATTAGAGAACAATTGCCACAATCCTTTTTATGATTTTGCAGCTTTCTCTTTCCTCTAGGTTTCTAAATCCTTCTGAACACTGTACAGATAAAAGAGAGGTCAGTGGTTTATTACTTGAAACAGTATGACATCATCATTTATGTGTCCATGAGAACCTTGCTATTTTTATACGTTTCAGGGTATTCTGTTACCTTATACATTAATTCAGAACAGAATAAAGAAATCTCAGGCACTTTCACAAAATGTAGCTATGTCAAAAATTCGATTATGTTTCTTTTTTAAAAGCAGGTATTTATTTTTTTTCTTTATTTTCTTTTTCTTAACTTTCTAGTGAAAAATGATTAGCTTGTTCTGCAGTTTAAGAATTTTCAGTGACAAGTATTGTTGAGAGTCATACATCCTCCCAGAATATTTACGCTTTACTAAAACAACCATCCTTCATCAAGAAGATATTTCTTATTCCAACCAGATCTACCTACAAGGGGCTGGAAATGTGCTTCATCGGAATAGAATTTGACAAGAAAAAGAGGAGGCTGTGGTTGAAAGCAGTAAGATTTGGATGATTTTAATTAAATTACTAACACTAACACAGACTTGTGCATCTTTAGACAAGTCCCTATCTCAGATCCATAACTACTCAGTTGGTCTGCCATGCAATAACACAAAATTCAAAATTTTTCTTTAAAAGATCTCTGGTGATCTAGATGTTTTGGAGATGTTTGTAAAGCAATGAGTAGGTGGGGCAACGTCATTTGCAAGCATACTTTCATGAGTTTGGGCAGACTAATATTCATTGCAGTAACAAAGCCACCAGAGCACAGGCTTCAGCATATGAAGACAACCAAAATACCTACCCTGCCCTTGGAGACAGTGTACTCTAATTATGAGTTAATTTGAAAACTCTATTGTCCCAGATCAGCTCCTGTTGCTCTCTGACCTGATAAAATGAAGCATTCACCAAGCAGAAACACATCTTCACAGAAAGAATATCCTACATTTCCAGAGGTGGGGAAGTACTTCCTACATGGGCAGCCGTGAGACTGCACAGGGCATGGGTTTGATGAGAGTGACAACATCTGTCAGCCTTCCCTTTCCTTCCCCAGATCACAACGCCTTCCTCTCAGCAGCATGAATGTCCTCTCTATTGTTCTAGTTTTGGCTGGTTAGACCCTAACCCAAGCTGCAACTGTAACCCAAAACCCTAACTCTAACCCAAGTCCTAACCCTAACCCTTCCTCTCACCAGCATGAATGTCTTCTCTGCTCTCCTGGTTTGACTGGGATAGAGCTGGTTTACTTCATAGCAACTGTTATCATGCTGTTTTGGATTTGCGATGAAAATAGTGGTGATAACACAGTGATACTTAGCTGCTGCTGAGCAGCGCTGCACAGAGCCAAGGACATTTCAGCTTCTCCTTCTCCCCTGCCAGTGAGGAGGCTGGGTGTGCACAAGGAGCTGAGAGGAGACACAACCAGGACAGCTGACCCAAACCAACCAAGGGGATATCCAATAAAATATGACATTATGCTCACCAGTAAAAGCTCCAAAAAAGACTGCTCTGGTTTAATTCTGCTAGGCAGCTGAACACCACACAGCTGCTCGCTCACTCCTCTCAGTTTCTTATTTTAGAAAGATAATTTTGTTTTGGATTTATGACCAAAAATAGTGTTGCAAAGGTAAAAGTTTGGGAGATAAAGACGGTTTCTAGTTTGAGATAAAGACAGTTTACTAGGTAAAGCAAAAGCTGCGTGTGCAAGCAAAGCAAAACATGAAATTCATTCACTGCTTTGCACTGGCAGGCAGGTGTTCAGCAGTTTCCAGGAAAGCAGAGCTCTTCATGCAGAACAATTTCTTGGGAAAATAAACATTATCACTATGAACATCTCCCCCTCCTCCTTCTTTCGCCCACTGTTATTGCATCAATATGTTATCAACTCTATTTTTATCAGAAATCCAAAACATAGCACTCTATCAGCTGCTATGAAGACCATTAAACCCATCCCAGGCAAAATGATGACATCTATCCAGGAGGAATAAATGGTCCTTAATATCCTGGCCCCAGTGGCCCAACCAAGGGCCTAGCACTCTCCTGGTTGGAAATTCCATCTTGCAAGAGGCACAAGGAGGCCCCAGTAGGTGCAGTTCTGCCAGCAGCATGGCCGGCGGCCCAGAAGGCCCCAGGAGGTGTCTGTGCGTGGAGGTGAGGCAACAAGCCCAACATGGTCTGGTCAGCAGTTGAGGGATGCAGGAGTCACTTTAGAGAGTGCTCATGTAAACCAGGAAATCGGAGAACCAGCCTGAATGGCACAGTGTGTAAAACAGCTCTTATGATTCGGGGCAAATGTCTCTGCATATTAGCTCATTTCCAAATATCAAGAAAGTCTTTCATTGCCATTTACCTCAGGCTTACCACAGGGTCCAAGTATTCACATGAGCACTTACAGGGGCCATTTGATACTAGAAATTAATGCATAGAGTTACCTGTTCATTTGCCCTGTCTTTAGCAAAACACCATGATGAAAACTTTTCTTCTGTTCCATACGTTTAATATTTATGGTGGATAGCTACAAGGTATAATGAAAATTCATTTTCACAGCCAGTTTGAACCTGCTTATTTCAGCTTTTCTGAAAGGCAACAAGGCAGAGAAATGAGGCATATCTTGCATAGGAAGGTAAAAAAGAAGGACAACAATAAGAGTGAAAATAATGGAAGTGTTCTGCAGATAAAACCAACGTGAGAGAAAAGATTGATTTTTTTTCTCTGAAATAAGACGTCCCAAAAGCACTCTCATTTATTTGTCTAATGGCAAGGTACTTGCCATTGCAAGAACTGCTCCTTTATATGTCACCTGTGCACATCCACAGGGACTTGTCAGCTTGATTAAAACCCATCAATTAGCTTCAACAGGCTTTGAATCAACCCCTGCTCTGCTTACTGGTTGTTTCCCTCTCAGATCTGTGTGAGAAAGCTCTTGCCAGTAGGGGGTGGATCTGCCCTGGAAACAAGGACAGACCAAGAATGCATCTTAATGTACCAGACGCCACCCTGTTTTAATCATTATATTTATTTATAACAGCATAATAGAGAAAGTGCCAAGACATTATCTAATACATGGATGGTGCCACAACAGCTTTTCATCTTAGTCTGGGAACCATTAGGATATTTTGCTGCATAAATAACACAGTGAATTAAGTCTTCTCCTTGTATCAGCACCATATGTTAATAACTAATATACTTGTAATGTTTATTTGAATAGCTTCAAAAGGGAACAGCTTTCAAAAGAATAGTTGAATTGTAAACACTATTAAAACACTTTTTAAACTTTGTCTCAAAAACCTCTTAGTAGATGGAGAAATAAGCTGGTGAGAAATATAAAAAGTGGGGAAAGCTTTCTGCATACGAGCTTTGAATTTCTAACTTCTTTCATTAGCTATGTGATCTAATTGATCTCACTAACCTGCATGCTTACGGTTCTCTTTTAGACAAACAGTAAATGCTGGGCTGTGTTATTAGTCCATGGTCTTCCATCAGTGAAACTTCTTATGTTACAGGGAGCTGTACCACTGACATTTATAAGTTTCTGGGTGATGTATGAGAGTTAACATAAATACAGCTGATAGTAGCAGTTGCTGTGGCCACAAATTAGACTAGTAAATCAAAAGTAAGTACTTACATGGCTATATTTGAGAGAAAGCAGTGAGTTAGCAAATTATTCTTTGCAAGCTCACATTTCACAGAAAACTGTGACTTCAATCCAAGTGACAATCTAGACCTTCTAGTCTCCTCATTTGTTAATAGCGCTGCCATCAGCATTTTCCTCCTCTTTTTCAATGAAATTCACCATTCATTTCTGAAGCCAGCACCAAAGAGCAGTTCAGCTGCATTTTTGTGTGCGTTGTTTCCTTTAAATATATGCTTCAGTTAAACTTAGTAACTGTTAAGATAGTAATGGGACTACCCAATGGGAAAGTATATTTAGCCTTCTGCAACACAGGGAGATGCTGACTCTTTGGATCTGTATCCAGCCAGGTTAGTCAGCAGAAAATACGGCTGCACAATGAAAACATTTTCAAAGGTTTCCACAATCGACTAGAAATAAATTCCAGATGTTTGTGCATCCTGAATTTGTCCTCTAAAATAAAAATATCAGTGATGCCGAAGCTTTGATTTAATGCAAGCAAACAAGGAAAATATTACATTGGCTGGGATTCACTTGGCTGAACATAGGCATCAAGTGTGTTTTAAATTGTGCTAAGATATGTAAGACAGCTCTCTGTGGCCGGCATATATGATATAGGATCTACAAAGGACTCTTCTTCCACAAAACCTGTTGGAGGTCTGACAGGATATCGCAGAGCATCCAAAATGACATTACACTTCTTTGCATTGACAAATGAATCCTGTCCACACTGAGAACAACCCCACTTGCCAGTAGGTTGAGTTGAACGTCTAGGTAGGATCAACTCTTCCTTTCTGTGTACACTCCAGAGATACGGTGCTTGGAACTAGATGATCTTTGAGGTCCCTTCCAATCCAAGCCATTCTATGATTCTATGACATGTCTACTTCCTGATCTACTTCTTGCAATTTCAGTCAAAGAAACTGCATTCTTTCTGGATAGTGAAAAATCTCCTTACACATGTAACTGGTCTAAATGTCTGTTCCATATTCTAAAGACCAGCTCTTGGGCTGAGGACTTTTTTCCACCTTCAGGAATGCTAGTCTCAACTTCGTAAAGGAGTCCAGGAATGACTTTATGGGCTGAGCACTTGTTTACTTGTAGAAATGAACTCACTAACTCTGCTGTTTTGCTGTGCCTCACACAAGACATATATCACTGAAGCTCTTTAAAACAACTGAGCCCTTCTATAGCTTCCAAACTACTACAATGCAGGTTGTGTGCCAAATGGAGAGCTAGCACTGACTGGCTGGATTTGGCAATTCTGGACATAGTCACACAGGTTTCCACATAAATCCCTGAATTTTCATTACCTAGATGTAGAAGCTCGCAGATTGTTTAAGTGTGGATGGATGTGAGGTGTTGTGTTTTATGGACCTGATTCTTAGCACTAACAATAGGGCTTACAAACCAAACTCCTGAAGTCAGAGCAGAATCAGGGCGACAGAAATGGCATTTTGACATTTAAGCCTTACAAACAAGCAGTCTGAAAGGTGTTAAGAGAATATAACATTGCAAAGCCAAAGACTTCAGATGTTTTGAAATACCAGAACTGGTCTGGTAGTAGCCATGTGCACCCCTAATTTATTTTTCTTCAAGTATTATAACATACTGAGTGATTACATTCCAACCCGCCACGGAGCACAAGAAATTTCAGTACAAAAGACAGCACATGTTGTGCACAGGACAGCTACTCAGGCAGTAGGTGCTGCCTCTCAGAGACTAGAAAAGATTGAGCAGTGTTAGTCTTTGCTTTGGTCTACTGTCTTGTTACATTCTCAGGGCGTTTTTTTTAACATGCTATATGAGCTATGCAGGGGGAGTTGAAATGAAGTCAATCACCAGCTGTACACTGGGTAAGGGATCACTGATCAATGCACGAACCTTGTCTCCTAACAGTTCTGTTATTGTACTGTGTATATATATTCCCTTAAAATGCCTGTAAAAGGTCAGTTGTGTGCTCTTTGTCAAATGTGGGTTACTATTTGTTGACTACTCTTTTTGCTGTCATATTTTCAGAGCACGGCAAGAAAATCTGATACAAAATATTGTGATTATTATAGCATTTCATGTGAGCTTTGATCCATTCTTCTTTAGTTGCAAAGAATTTACTACTTTCCGAATGGTTCATATCTATGCCTAAAGTAGCTTCTGAATTCTGTTATTGCTCTCCACTCTGTCTTAAAACAGCACGAGTACGACTGCAAATGGCATCCTTGCTTCAGTGGCATGAAAGAGTCAAGGGCTTAATCAACCACAGTAAGAACAAACATCCATATGAGTTTGAGATCCAGGAGTCTGCAGACTGAGATCTGAGCTGCTGAGCTGTGCTAGCTTCTTGTGACACTTTGCTGCAAATTCCCGCTGCAC